>CM044114.1:2974001-3176817 GCA_024174645.1 Lemna minuta
GGTGATACGAGCAATGACTTTCATAGAAAAACATTGAACCTTACAAGTTAATATAGGATATGAGTTGGTGAAAAAGTAGGTACAACATAAGAAGTTCATTAAAACATAATTTAATCATGAGGAACTCTTTGATAGACTTCTCTCATCCTAACAGGGAATCTAAAGCCATGACATCATCCTCTAGAAAGCTGTAGATCCAAGACCAAATGTTCTCCATGCCTCTTGTGGGAAAGATTTACATCCAATAAACCACAAGACCACCTCTCACTTAATCCAACCACATCATTTGCTTTGTTGGTTGTGATCTTGTTTTAAGGCCAACCACGTTTGATTTTGATTCAACATGTCTTTTCTTCTCCTATCGTGGATGATAGTAAGAAATAGAGGTCAGATGTCCAAAGTCCCTAGAAGCCACGCCCCTCCCTTTTATGGAGCAGCAGCAAAGGCCATTATGAGGTAGAAGGCCATGACGGTGCAAGGCAACAACCCTACATTTTTGAATTCAAATGGTAGCTTTTCCCATTTTGGACAATTTCTCACATTCACTCCTTCAAGCTAGGAAATAACCAAGGCTGCATGCATATGTCGTTTTGGATATATATTCTCCAAACTTATATGTCTTAAGAAAGGAAAAAAAAGAATCCTTTTTTTGGCTTTGCATTGGTTGTCTTCAATTCTTGAACTCCTATTATCTCCACCATTTAATTGCATTCTATTAGTCGTAAGATCCCAAGGCAGGTGGCACTATTTAGTTCAAATGGTACCTTCTCCAATTATGGAAAAAAATTTACATAATTTTTTCTTAACTTAGGAAACACCAAAGGCTACGTTCATATGCTTTTCAAATTCTCCATGTGTTTCCAAGTATATTTGGCATAAGTTAGGGAAAAAGGAGTCCTTTTGTTGGTTCGCATTGGTTTTCTCCTATTCTTCAACACCTATTATCTCCACCATTTTCTTGCATTCTATAAGCTATAAGATCTCAAGGCAGCTAGAACTATTCAATTTAAATGGTACATTCTCCAACTCTAGAAAATTTTCTACACAAATTGTTTTTAACTTATCCTTTTTATAAAAAGAGAAATTTTGTATTAAAATCACTTATCCTCTTCATCATCATTCCTCATTCATGCCTACGATCACGAAACTCAAGTACACGAGATTAAATCATCTTTTTTTACTTTCTAAAATTTCAAACATCAAACATGCATAAAATTAAAGGCAATTTAACAGAAATTTTGGCTTATGAACAATATGATATGATGCATGCGAAGATTTCATCAAAACACGATAACATGCATAATGATGACATGAATTATGCTTTAAAATTATCAAAGAATAATGGATTAAATGCATAAAATGCATGTAATCAGTAGTCCTTAGACTTGAGACACTAAAGATATCTTATGAATGGATGATCATATTTTGACTATGACTTACAAAGCCCTAGCTACAAGATATTTGAAAAGACATAAATCGGATACAACATGAAGCCTTCAAAGGTAATTGAATGATCAAAATGGAATCATAAGAGCTTGGTATAAGGGGAGATTGACTCAAGGGATCAGATGTAGTTAAATCCTTTTATCAAGATAGTGGAAATATTAGATAAGTTATTCTCTATGATTTTGTTCATGCATTAGTAGATAATTAGAATGATCGATTATGGTTTGACTATTCCCTTAGTCATTCGATGAAAAGAAGGATGAAGATTACAATGAAAATGATGTTTGATGAAACTAGGCTTGATACTAAGCTGAAGCATAGTGCACATGCCAAGGAGTTGCCAAGAGATGTAGAAGGACAAAATAGGAGCACTAGAAACCTACAATTTGAAAGATCTCCCTCACAAAAACTTGCGAAAGGGCATGCACACATGGTGTAAATCATTCAAATACCTCAATTTTAATAAATTACTTGGAAGTTCATATAATGACAAACTACTAAACTTGTATGAGTTTAACCATTTTAATACATTTGTGCATGCTAATACATTTAAACATACTAATACATTTTTACCATACTTAAATTAAATAAATTCTAATTTGTATGACAAGTACAAGAAAGAAGCAAAAATATATAGTCAAAACATGGTCATCTAATCCACAACATGTCTTTAGTGCCTTAGGTTAAAAGATTATATACACAACCATGTCACAAATCACCTAATTGATAATTAGGTATAATACTGTTTAGGGATTCATATAAGAATCAATTCAGTGAACTTTATTTCCAAAGAACACCCACTATCTATCCTTAGTCTCTCCACACCGATGGCCACAAGACTAGTAATACTCATCATATGAGTTGAATCAGACAATGTTTTTTTTTTAATAATTTGATGTCTTTCTCAAATATCTCAAGAAAGGAACATCTAGAACATACATTTAAAGACTTGCAAATAATGTATTTTGATCTCATCATAATTCACTTTTTCATTGCATATGTTCATGAACTTTATTGCAAATATCACACAAGAATATCGATAAATGAATTTCCTTTCAATGAAAATAAATGAGATATATAGAAATATGATTGACTTGTAGGCCACATAATATCCATCAGATTGGACATTAGTATGGAATAAGGAACAAAAAAAGAAGGACGAAGAATATTATGGAAATGATGATTGATTCAACTATGCTTGATACTAAGCTGAAGCATAGTGCACATGCCAAAGAGTTACCAAGAGATATATAAGGACAAAATAGGAGCACTAGAATCATGTGATAGAAAGATCTCTCTCTCTCTCTCTCATGAAAAGGCATGCACACATGGTGAAAATGATTGAAATACCTCAAACTAAATAAAGTATCTGAAGTCCATATAATGACGAGCTACCAAACTCTACTTATCCCAATGCACTTTAACCAAAATTTAAATTAAATAAATTCTAATTTTTCTGACAAGCACAAGAAAAGAAGCAAAAATACATAAACAAGGAGAAATTTATGTGATATCGATAATATCCACCTATAGTATTCTAATCTTGAGGACACTAAAAAGAGTGAAATAGTTCAAGCTAATCTACTCTTAATCAAAGTCCCCGACACATAATTGAAATTCGATGAACAAGGTATTTGAGTGTTTTTTATTGAATAATTTTCACTCTACTCAATTTCTAACTAGAGAGCCCAATGAAATTTATACTTGTTTCTTGATTCCCCTTGGATTATTGTTTCTATAATCAAAGAAATATGCCTAAGCCTTGGTTAAATTCACAAAGGATCGAGTGCAAAGTCACAAGGAATATTTCTCACCCAAAAAATTGAAAAATCAAGAAAGCAAAAAATTCAATCAAGAATAGATTTTATGTCCATGCAGTGAGAGAGAGAGAGAGAAAGAGTCAACAAAAGAGAGAATTACAAGAATGCCATTGAGCACATAAAATCCAGAGTTGACTAAATGCTCTAGGAAATAGTCAGAGTTGATCATCAAGAGTCGACTTTCACTGTCAACTCGACTCGCTCAAGTTCTTCCCGGCGGTGCGCAGAATTTGAACTTGAATTTTTTTGTTTGCTGCATTGAACTCGATATTTTTGTTCAGGGAATTGACTTAAAGTTCAATTCTCATTAGAACGAGTTCCCGATTTTTCGTTGGAAAAAATTTCCAGTTTTTTTAAGCTATGACGCGCATTTAAAGCGAATACAATAATTGCAGTCGCTCGAGAAAACCTAAACTAAATTTTCGGGAAGTGTTGGAACCAACTAGAATCGAGGAATATTTGCACCATGGAGGCTCCCTCTGGCTCGGAATCAGCCTCCAAACCGCCAAGCGCCGTTTCTCCTCCGACTTCTCCTCCGACTTCTCGTCCTCCACCACCACAGAATGCTTCTCCAATTTTGGAGGCCATCCCGCCGTCCACACTCCATTCCCCTCATTCTCAATCTCCTGCCGTCGATCCTTGTCCGACTTCCTCGCCCGGATCTGAAGCAGTTGACGCCATACCTAATCCGGTATCAACGGCAGAATCGAGTGCTCATCCAGCCCCACTTCCAGAAATATTTCAGCTGGGGGATTTGAGCTCTCCCCCTTCTGCTCCAAATTCCATCCCAGGTGAATATCTCCGGTATCATTGAGAGTTTTGTGCGGAAATTTATTGGAAATGGGGTTAAATTAGGAGAACATTGTTGAATATTGTCGTCGCAGAAATTGGCCAAATGGTCTGTGGAAGTTGTCGCCAGCTTTTATCTTATCCGCTACATGCTAATTGCGTTTGTTGTATGTGCTGTAAGACTGTGAATCTGGTTCTAGAAGGTAAAGATTAATTTATTTTATTTATTTTCATAATTTGATTCTAGACATGAATGACACTGTTTACTGACATAAGATCATGGTAGAATATTAGTCATCGGATAAATTATCAGAGCCATCGGATAACTCTATGGATCAAAATTTTGCCGATTATATTATGGGTATTCAATTTAGTTCAAGTTCTATTCTTTTGTATTTCAAAGTATTTTGTTTGATGAGTGCTGTTTTTTGTTGTTTACCTTGCCTTAGTAGAAGGTAAACTGATATTCAACCGCAAAAGAGTTGAGAGGGATAGGGTCCAGGATGGGGGAGAGAGAGAGAGAAATGGTGGTGAAGAGATGGATGGACACAGAGAGAGAAAGAGGGTGGCGAAGAGAGAAAGAGAGGGTGGGGAAGATAGTAAGAAATAGAGAGAGAGGGTGGTGAAGAGATAAATAGACACGCATAGAGAGATAGGACGGTGAAGGGATAGACCCGCGGAGAGAGAAACCATGGGGGAAGAGGGAGAGATAGGAGACAGAGTGGGGAAGAGAGAGAAAAAGATACAGAAATAGAGGATGCGGATGATAGACAGGAATAGAGAGACAAAGGGGGGTGAAGAGATAGATAGATAGAGAGAGTCTCTCGATGCTCTCATTAGGAAGATCAATTCCCGAAAGAGCCTTCTCCACAATTGAGTCTGAGATGCACAAGCTTTTCTCATTTTGCATACAATATTTTGCTTTATTTTCTTTTTTAACGGGCTGCAGAGTCCATGTCAGTTATAGCGAAAATTTAACTCGAGCCTCTAGCTATGACTCCCCAAAAGAAAATGCACGATCTTGTTTCCCTTTTCTCTAATATTCTAGTATCATCTTCAGCTCATCAAGTGGGGAATATCAAGTGTGAAAATTGCTACGCTCTTCTCATGTATCCGTATGGAGCTCCTGCAGTTAGATGCTCATGCTGCCGTTTTGTTACAGAAATCGGTGTAAATGCAATTTTTTCCATTACATTCGTCAATCCTTTTCTTAGTAGAACATGCAAATGATGATGAATGTTGTTTCAGAATTTTGATTATATCTTACTTATTGCAGGAACATAACATGAGGCCGCCCCTTTCTGTGCAGCAAGGCCCTCCACCCGTTTCCCATAATCCTATTTACTAGGTTGAATCATTCCACATCCATAGAGCATCCATCTGTGCCCTTTCAAACTTAGCTGATGTTTTGAGGTTGAGGGGAAAAGAGACCAAGAGTAAGAGGGTAAGAGGGAGTTACAGATAGATCACTGGCTTGATGATTTCCCTAGATCTTCAGTGTAATACCATAATTAGAGTTCAAAACAAGGTCATACATTAGGGTTTTTGGCCTGAACTTGAAGTAAATTTTTGAGACTAATCGACACATGAGAATCTGTTTTTGGTACATCGCAGATGAAGAAATTGATGTTTAAGAGATCGAGAACGGCCACAAGAATTGTTACCATGGCCACCAGTCTTGTGTTCTCTGATTGGGGAGGATTATGAGGAACGACCGCGGGAATCATCACCACCGTTACTGGTCTTGTGTTCTCATGAGATATAAACTGTCCTGCAGTATAATTTCATGCATCTCCATCCATTGAGAGAAAGAATGAAAAAGAAGGAAATCTCACTTTTTCGATTGTTCCCATCCAACATTCTAATCTTCTAAAGAAAATCTATTTATCGTTTTTAACATTCCTAATGTGAATATTTCTACGATTCTATTCTAGTTCTAATCATCTCTCCACGATCCGATTTTAATCGTATTTATCATCAAAAGAATTGTTATGGGGGCACCTCTTTTTTTCTCTTAAAAATCATTGAAGAATTGTTTTTCCCTCTTTTTATTTCAATTTTTTTGTTTTTGGGTTTTCTTGTGTTCATTTCAATTTTCTCTCCTATCATGTGATCGCAATGATAGGAGATTAGTGTTAGGTGCCTCAGATCCAAGGCATAGAAAATGCTATTGGCATTCTTCCTCAAGTCTCCATGGGAACTTCAGAAATTCTCAACTCCATAAAACTCATTAATTTCTTTTTTTGAATCAGAAACTCATTAATTTCTTCCCATTAAACACTTGGAAGATAAAATAAATATGCAATGAAATATGTTAAAAGCCTACAATAGAATAATGGTTAGAGGAAAGATAATGATGAATGATGCCCACCAAGAAGGAAATTGGAAAAGGGTACAATCCACATAATTAAATGTTGTTTTAAACTTTAGTGCAATGATTTCCAAACAAAGATCAAGAGATTTCATTTGAGCGAATTCTTGGAACAAGAAATATTTAAAAATAATTATCAGGTTTTCTTTCCTCAAATCGAGTTGGAAATATATGCAGGGTATAGTTCTTCATCAAGAGAGAATGCAAGCTAGCTTGCAAATATTCAATTCTATCATCGCTTTTTCTGGCAATATATCTAATTAAAAGGATATTTGTTCATCTCTTTTAGGGTCATGTCAGTAATTCCCTTTTTGCATGTAAAATTACTGTTTTTACTGATTCCCTCCTATCTTTTGCCTCAGAATCCCACGAACCATGAGAAGTAGATGAACTTCCTTACCTGAAAAATCCCCCCCTCAGAGAGAGAGAGACGAAGCGGAAATGGCGATTTCCTCTCAGATTCTGGGAGGAATCCTCGGCGGAGTTCGTCCCCTCCTCTTCAGAACCCACGCCCCCAAATTCCGCGCCGTCAGCCTACGCCACCTCCGATCGACTCCCTCAGTTTCCCATCTCTTCAACCCTAGAACCAATCTTTCTCCTCCCTTGACTGCCACTCCCCCTATCCGATCCCTTTTCACGGGAATCGTGGAAGAAGTTGGGAGAGTCGAGCAGGTGGGCCCCGCCGGCGAGGGATTCGAGATGACCATCTCCGCCGGCAAAGTCCTCGACGGCGTAAACCTCGGCGACAGCATTTCAGTAAACGGCACGTGCCTCACCGTCACCCGATTCGACGTCACCGCCTCCAATTTTTCCGTCGGCTTGGCTCCCGAAACTCTCCGCAAAACCTCTCTGGGAGAGTTATCCGTCCACTCTCCCGTAAATCTCGAGCGCGCACTCACTCCTGGAACAAGAATGGGGGGTCATTTCGTCCAAGGGCACGTGGACGGTACGGGAGAGATCGTGCTGTTCAAAACGGAGGGAGATTCTCTCTGGGTGAAGGTAAAAACTTCGCCAGATCTCATGAAGTATATTGTTCCCAAGGGTTTTATTGCCGTCGACGGCACGAGCTTGACTGTGGTGAAGGTCTATGATGACGAGAGTTGCTTTGATTTTATGCTGGTCGCCTATACGCAGCAGAAAGTGGTGATTCCGACGAAGAAAGTTGGGGATAGGGTGAATCTGGAGGTGGATATTCTGGGCAAGTATGTGGAGAGGATTTTGAAGGCTGGATCAGTCGAAGCTTATTTGAAATCATAATCTGAAATTGTTTCTGATGAAAGGGAAGAAATGGAAATTTTGATAATCACTCTGTTTTTGAGAATTTGATTTGAATTCACATGCATTTGTGGGATCCTTGTCGAATCCACCGTCTTTCATCATTGATTAGAATATTAAATCTCCCACAATTTCGTCGATATCATCTCGTTTTCTGCATAATTTTAGCCATGATGAAGATAAAGATCATGTGATCATTAACCAGCATAACTTTCACGATATCAATGATAGTCTTCTCTCAAGAACCCACTTGATTGCGATTATGATGGTGGCGATGATGAAGATGTTCTTGAGTACTGTGAAGAGCAGAGTCCACTGTTTCGCAGATGAGGGTGAGAGAGATGCTTCATCAGACATGGACTGGACCCTTAAATAATTATGAAATGCCAGTAGTATTTGCGTGCGGTATCTTCATGATAATCATTAAAATGTCACATAGAATGCATGTTAAGCGTTTCATGTAGCTTCGAGATGCTTGAAACTACGATGATCACGCCAGGGATAGAGAGAGAGAGAGAGATACAGATGCATAGATTGATTTATGGGGGGAGAATCGTAGATCCAGAGGCAGAGAAAAAGAGAAAAAAAATATCTGTAGATTGATTGAGAGCAGAAAAGGGAGCAAACATGAGTGAGACTGCGATTGAGAGGGAGAGAGATCAGAGACTGATGGATCGATCTATGAGAGAGAGATAGCGATAGAGAGAGAGATCGAGAGACGGAGACAAATCCGGCTTCGTTAGTCCATATATTTCAGGACGAATCTTTAGCATGGCGCCCTTCCTTCTAGAATGAAGCTAGAACACGCCAATGTCCAGTCAGAGACGTCTAATGGGCCCCTGCCAGCGTGGCCCCAGCACGACCATACACGTGGCACACTGACACATACAAGCCAGCAAATGTTCACCGCGTAGAGAAAAAGATCTGGATTCCCGGCAAAGATTGACTAATTTATCCTTTCCTGATGGCCACTCTTTCTCGACAGCATGGGGGTACTTATGTCATTTCGACATCAACAACAGTAGTCTTCCGTTTCGTTGGCCACGAATTCTACGGCGGCACGCGGCTCGGGAGTTGAGCCTTTAAATTTAAGTCGCAGACTTAGAAGCCTCCCGTGTAGGCAAATCGGAAGAGAAGTTAGAGAGGGAGAGAGAGAAGATCATCTTCTTCATCTCTCTCTCTGGCTCCTCTTTCTCGTTCGCCCTGAGCCGAGATGAAGCGGATCACGGGAGCTCTGGTGGCGATGTCCTTGGGAGCCGCGATAGCGTCGTCTTCTGGACGCTGTTCTCGGTCATGTAGGGTCTCCATACTTGCAATTTTTAAACTTCAGTTTCATATTTGAAAAAGAAGACTAATATCTTCGTCTTGGCAGAACGGATCGGTGAACGAGAAAGATCGATTTCCGTCCGCGGATAGATTCGCTCCCAGATTCGACGGCCTTCGGTTTATCGAAACGCTCGTTACTGCGCATCGTTGAGAGGAGGTGCTCCGGCATAAATTATAGCTCGGTGGAATGATTGTTTACTGACACACAGGTTCTCTATTTGATTGATTTATTGGCTAATGATCGGTGACTCTGGAACGCATGATTTCACAATACCACTTTCACATTCATGATTGAATTTTCGGTCTAATTAAGAGAGAGAACGGGCGATTTGAATCTTTTAATTGAATGGATTCGAAAGGGTAACCGTTATCCGAGATTGAGTCATCCAGACGCGCACACAGAGAGAGGAGGAAGAGAGATTTTAGACCTGATGGAAATGGTTGAGAGATAGAGAGAGAAATTTAAATTTGGAAATTTCTATCTTTCTCCGAGTGATGACCAAAATCGAAGATGATTGTGAGAGAGACGATTCAGAAGAAAGGGTCTCTTCGTCTCCGGTTTACGGACCGACCCATTCGGAGACGGCGGGTGGTGAGAGAGTCCAGCAGAACGTCGAGCCCGTGCTCTAGAGCCCTGGCGGGTTCGTCCAGACCATAGGATCCTAGCTCCGGGCGAAGATGCAGCTCATACAGAAGCCCTAGCGCCGCCGCAGCCGTGCACGTGCGATCCCATGCTGGCTGTGGCCTTCACAATCACCATCAAGACATGACTTAACATTATTTTTACTACACTGAATTAAATGGCTATCAATTGATCTTGATAAGCATGACGGGTCAGATGGGTTCATATGATTATTCATCGACATCTAAGTATGATGGTTGATCTTGATAAGCAAAACGGGTCAGATGGGTTCATATGATTATTCATCGACATCTAAGTATGATGGTTGAGCTTTCTACTAGATTAAATTATGATTCACTATGAGAAGTTCATGGGCCAAAGTGTTAAGAAGTCACCTGAGCTTGTGCATGGGTGAAACTCCCAAGTCACAGAGCGACAAGCAAGGCAATTCTTTCACCCCCCATGTCTCTGTCGCATGTTCCTGCAAATGAAACGCGTCGAAAAGGTCAAATCTCTTTCTCTGTGTATCATTATATTACTCCTCTCTTGATCTCCTTTCATCTTTCCACCTCTCTCTGCCTTTGACTTATCCATCTTAACATGTCTGTCTCCGGTCTCTCTTTTACCTTTAATCGATTGTACATTGCAGCCGAGTTATTCCACGTGCCGTCAATAAGCACAAAGTTCAAATTCTTCTGCCCTCCATCCTGCATCGAATCATTTGCATTGAGAGAGAGAGAGAGAAAAGAGAGAGAGAGAGAGAGAGCGAGAGAGAGATATACCTGAGACAGATGATCTCTTGAGCTCTCAGTGAAGCTTTGGAGTGAAATATCCTGAACAGACATCGCCGTGCTATTCCTGTTCGGATACAGTACCCAAACGAACTCTTTCCCTGCCCAAATCCGAATACTCAGTCATACAATCATGAAAAATAAATTTAAAAATAAAGTTGTAAGCATACAACATAATCACCAACCTACATCCTTAAATTCATTCCACATAATTTCTTCATGTTCTTGTATGCCAAAGAGGCACAGGGAAGCGGATTGGATGCCAAAAACTTGCCAAAGCAATTTTCCAGTATTATTTTGCCGAAGAAAATCCTGAAATGCAGAGATTTCTCAGCGTAGATTTTACAGAGAAATTATCAATCGATGGTTTGTTCACCTTAGGATGCATATACAGCCAGAATCGGATTCTACTCCA
Organism: Lemna minuta; assembly: GCA_024174645.1. Lineage (NCBI taxonomy): Eukaryota > Viridiplantae > Streptophyta > Magnoliopsida > Alismatales > Araceae > Lemna > Lemna minuta. The sequence goes on from CM044114.1 coordinate 2,984,857, forward strand.
CAGAGAGCAAGGAACTAATCTTGAACACATGCAGTCTTCCATGGCAAGCCAGCACTAAAAAGAAGAGTAATCTGATCAGTATTGACTATTGATCACAAGTTCTTGATCAGTTCTTGAGCACCTTCTGGCACAGATATTCTCTGCTTCCAAGTAGGCGGCATGCGATCTGTCGAGCAGAGTAGAACTGGAACTTCATTTCCGAATCTAGGGATTTGTATCGTTTTCTTTGTTTTCTATCCTCATGAGCCTTGAAATTTCCCTGCAGAAACAATTTGTGATCATATTTTAGCATCTTTTTAGACAGATGAACATGAATAGGTTACAACATAAAAAAATTATGAAACTCTACAGTGCAACAACTTCATCGATCCAAGACAACAATGATAGTATGATAACAAGAAAAAATATCAACAAATTAAATCGCTAATTTCTAGCATGCGCTGGAGCACAAAAAATTTCATGGATTCAGAATAACAATCCTAGAATGAAATCAATGGCAACTAACAGCCCTTACAGTATAGAATCAAGTAAGAAATTATAACAAATTAAAACACTCTCTTCTGGCATGCGCAAGAGCACAATAATTATGTGGATCAAAATAACAATCGTAGCAACAAAAAGCAATTATTGTATTTAATTGAGCAATGAATAAAAATTAATTAAAGCGCTCTTCCAGCACGCGCAAGTTCACAAAAATTTCATGAATCCAGCACACCAATTCTGGAATAGAATCAAGTAACAAATAAAACACAATAAAGCTCTCTCTCCAAGCATCCGAACGATCACAACAAATTCACGGAACCAAACAACAATTATAGAATAGAATCAATTAATAAATAACATAAGATGAACAGTAGGTCGAAGGTTCGACATTCATACCTGAAGCTTACCGCCGATGCCGCCAAATGTAATCTCTCCCTCTGTTTCCCTTCCCATAGCCCTCAGATCTTCAATCACCTTTGTCACCATGGCAGGAACAGGCGAGGAAGTTCCCCATCCCTGCCACTCCTTCAGGCATACCCCTTCCCCGCGCCATCCCTTCTCAAGGTCAATCTGCAATTCCGAATCCCTTTCTTCTACGGGGACGGTGTGGACGGAGACTTCGCGATTAGATCTAACTCGAACATCCATTAGAATAGCGGTTCTTGCAGAGCCGAGAGTGCATCTACAGCCGTAGGTCCATGCTGCCTGAGCGATCATCCCAGTATTCAAACTCCCGACGAAAGTCGGGGACTTAAACTGTCTCGAAGACGAGCACATTCCATATCCCAAGGCGCCTGCGGTGCACGTACACTCAACACGTGCAGTGCACCGCACGATTGAAAGAAAGAGATGGAGAGAGAGCAAAATGGTTAATAAGCTAATTCATAAAACTAGAAAAGCTTGGACTTTTCATTTTTATACAAATCATGTCCTGAGGCATTGCCCTATTAATCTACACTAGAACATATTTGCTCATGGGTTAGTACGCCATCTAGAGAGAGAGATAGTAGGATAAAGAGAAACATAGAGAACATATGGATGCACCAGCCTTGTGTGTGTGTGAGAGAGAGAGAGAGATAGAGCAAGAAGGATATAACGATACATGCCAATTCTTTGGATATGGTGATGAATATGGTACTAATCTTGTGAAACGCAATCCTAGAAATATTTTATTATGATGATTGATACTTGCATATTCACATGATAAATTCGTCCCCTCTTTATCCTTCTCTCTATATTTTTTAAAAAAAAATGCAAATTGCTCCAATGGCAATCAGTTTGCAACTTTCACACTTAATTCGTCTCTAGCAAGCAACAAGAAATTTACTTTCCATTGGGGATCATTAACTCTTTCTCTCTCTAAAACATCTCTCAAAATGAATCTTTTGGTACCTTCCATAGAATTTATTCCTATTCAATTATCCTTCCTTTTGGAGTACTTGAACATCAGCTTGCAAAAATGGAAGGGAATGAGAGAGACTACAATTTTCAGTAACTTAATCAACAAGACTAGAAAGCTTGTCTTTTTATCACATAAGCTTTTGTTATGTTAGCTTTTGTGATATCATTCTCATCTACATTTTCATCTTTATCGACTAAGTCTAAAATTTAATTGACAAAAATTTCTTACAAATTGTCATCTTTTTTTGCCAGTTTCATGTACATCCTATTTTAGCCCTTATTGCCCATTTTTGCATAATTAGAACTTCAATTTTTGAATTTTCCTATTTAACCCTTTTCAAGTCCAAATAATCTTGAATTCATCATATTTTCTAGAGTTGACACCATTTCAAGGCTTGGGTTAAAGAAATCACAAATAAAGGAGAAAAAATGGCGATGTTCCTCAGAGCATTTCATACTTGAAATACCACTTTTGGGTAAACAAATATTTTATCGTCATTTAGTTTTTATTCAAGATATGAATCTCAAGAAAGAATCTCTACCCTTAACACAAGGGAACCTCTAACCCTAGCACATAAAAGATTCCACTTCTTCTTTTTTTATAGTTTTTTTTTGCTTTCACCTAGTATCAAGATACATGAAGGAAAAGGAGAGGTCTACACCCAATATTGACATTTTTTATGTTTGAGGCTACTATGGAGGAGATCGAACAAAAATTTAAGATCGTAGTGAATCCATTATCACCCAACCTAGGACTAGCATCAAAAAGGGCTTCGTGTGAGGATTCGCATCTAGATTTTTCATTTAAACCCCTCTATGAATACTTTAGACTATATATTCTCTTTTTAATTTTAAATTTTAAATCTATTTTCTTTAAAGAATCGCTCATTATTATCTGATGTCACGCCATTTGCCATCTTCCATTCGCCATCTCTCCATTCTATTCTTCCATTGTCAATCTAATTCTCTCTATTTTCTCAAACACATAAATATATAAGTATCTTTTTATAATTTTTTCATACCATACTCCATTTTTTCCATATTTTTGTATTTTTCTGAAATTCCTTCTAGTGTTGTTTTCCTTATAAGGTAACTCTTATTGAGGATTCAACCCTTACTTGACCCAATATTAAGTGAGGAAAATAATAATTTTTTTGCATGATTTAAAATCACAATGACTAAAAATACCTTGACATTGAGTTCATCATTAGCCATAACATTTCCCTACACAAAAGACTTTGATCATGATTTTCAAAACCTTAATTGATAAGATTCCATCTTTATAGAAAGATGAATATGACAAGGACACAGATTAAAGAGCTCATGAAAATAAATTGTGTGGATCCAAAAAAACAATTATAGTGTATAATCAAGTAATAAATGACAACAGATGAAAGTGCTGTCTGTTCTAGCATGTGCAAGAGCAAAAAAGTTCATGGATCCAAAACAAAAATTCTAGCCTAGAATCAAGTAAAAAAATAAAGCTCAAAGACGAGAAGGTGATGCTAATCAACGCCAAATCTTGAATTTTAAATAGCAGCAGTCTGATTATATTAAAAAATAAAGTTATGATAAAAAAAATCAAGTGCTTTCTTCTAGCATATCAAGATCACAATAGATTCACAGATTCAATACAACAATTATAGTACAGAATCAAGCATTAAAAAACATAAAATAGACAGTATATCAGAGGTTCAACATTCATATAACCATACCTGAAGCTCTCTTTTGACTTCACCAAATGTAATCTCTCCCTCCATTGAGGTCTCTCTCCCCTCTCTTCTTCTTTCTCATTGACCTTTAGCGTGTGAATTGCCATTATGAAGAGAGATTATCAACATGCACGAGAATTTGATTTTTCATATGAGGGTATATGATAGAAGTAAAAATCATACTTCCATGATGAACCCCATCCTCAGTGTTGACCTCATGGCATCTGCTAAATTTTGAATTAAAAATAATGAAGAGAATCTATTTTTTTATCAATACGTCTTGGCTAATTGATATGAATTGACATTAATTCAAATATGAAAACAGATGTGTACATTCATAGAATAAATGTTTACCAAACATCTTGAAGATAATTTCTTAATTATTTCCTTAACATGGAACAAATAAACATGCCTCATCTAAAGGATCATGGGGCATTTACAGCTGATAACCATGACTAAAAGACAAAATTTGTACATAAAGTCAACTCATGTGCCTGTACACAGAACCATCAACTTTGGGAGCCTTGAGAATTGCCTCTTTCATTGGAGCTGGAGAAATCAACGATAGACATTCTGATGACATCACCACAAGAGAGCTCAAGGCATTCCTCCAAGTCCACATCGCAGGTAAGTGATACCCATTCGTCATCATCATCCAGGTACTTTACCTCAAATTCCCCCACATCCAGATTCAATCTCTTTGCCATTTCCTCCTTCAACATGAACAAATTGGCGTTAGACTCTAAACCAAATCTTATGATTTCTCCTTTGTAATTGGCTTTGACCTTCACAGCGGATACAGATGCATTGACTTTAGTGTTGACTCTATCCACATTTACTGAAAGACAGAGACTTCTCAGATCTTTGGAACTAGCTGATTCCTCAATTGGTGGTCCCTCTTGCAGAGGTGTTTCTTTCATCACACAGTTTAGATTTCTTCCTGGGCACGATACTTCAGAATCTGGAGAATTGGACAGTTGAGAGAGTTTTCTGGCGTCCAGGTTGGTGATTGCAGGGTGATTTTCTTGCTCTTGCTCTACTGGTTTAGCGCTCTTGGGACACGACCTAGAGAGAGATGGAAGGATATCAAATGCCGCTCCAGTGCCTTGAATAGACTCCATCACTCCCTTCAGCTTAAAGAGAGAACGGTTGACTTTATTGATCTTTCGAGATGGCCAGCGGGAGATTCCATGTTGCCTGCAAATTCGCTTCATTGTCGTCGGGCAAACTGCAGGAAAAAGGAGAAAAGGTCAACTTAAGAGGTTAACAAGCAGAAAAAAAGGCAACATACCTCCAAGGCTCTTCGCAGCCTCCTTCAGACTTCCAGAAAAAGTAAGTCTTGAGAACCTCCAGGCTAATCACTTTCTCAGCCTTCCCCCGCTTTCTCACATCCATACCATTCAAGGTAAGACTTTGACTGTTTTCCAAAATTCCTCTTTTGTTTGTTGACTTTCGAGCAAGAACCATTTCAATCTTGGAAGCATTTGAATCACCATCGGCGTGAAGAATCTCTCCATTGGATATGACTTTCAAGTTCTGAGTTAAATTTTTGACCAAGCTCAAAATGGCAAGAGAAATATTCAACTGCTCCATCTCCCCCTGACAATCAGTGGGGAGAAAAAACTCCAACACATAACCATCTCTACCTATATGGCGACTCTGAAGATAAATGGCCAAACAGCCTGCGAGTTTGAACATTCGAGCATAGTGGACCAGAGGATACGAATTCTTGTCAAATCTTGTTACATTGCTAGAAAAGCAAGGATTTTGACGTAAAAATGCCATCCCAGGGACCCCTTGATCTTCCTTCAATCTATGTTCTTGGCAGGCATCTCTGAAACCCCACATATGAGGCTCTATGATATAGCATGCGGCATTTGTCGTTGAAAGACACACTTTCTCCGGATGAATTGGAACCCATGTTTGACCAAGGGGTAGTTTATGTGTCTCACACACAGTAGTAATGATCTCCAAGATTTCTGACATGGCAGAGTGATGGTTTTCATTGAGTATCAGGGTTCTTGGGTGACTCAAGATTCCAGTGCTTCTCAAATTCACAACCTGCAACCAAAGTTTCGAATTAGGTGAATACAAACCTTTTCATTATGCGGGTAGATATTTGTACCTCGAGGGCCTTGCACACTTTTTCAACTTCACAGGAGTAGTTGATCTTTGGTGACGTCATAATGATCTCAACAACACCAATACACCTTTCACCCAGACGTTCAAAAAAACGGGAAGCGCTAGAGATCCTTTTAACATTATAATTGAGGGCGTGGGTGAGGCGCGGATATTCTTTGCTGCTGTAGTATTGAACATCGGGAGTCCACTCGGGGAATTTTTGAGAGAATACGCGACCCGGAAGTCCTAAATCTCCATCTCTATGAATGTCAACTGAAAAGAGAAAGCTCAAAGATACTGTCCTGTATTGAAGGAGGGAGATGCATTGGGGATCTAGCACGAATGGTTGTTCTGATGTTGTCAGCAATAGGCGGCCTCCACTCGTCACTGGAGCCCAAACTTGAACCAGAACTTGCTGGTCTGTTGTCTCTTTGAAGCAACGAAGTGCACGAGTCATCTTTCCCTTGATGGAGCAGGAAACATCGTAGATGTCTTCTGTTCTTGCTTTTGAGTTTGGTTCTGCTTCGATTCTTAAGCTTCCGGGAGAATCATCTGCTGCGTCGCAAATACCTGAGCGAATTGCAGGCGGAGTAAGAATAGTGCAACTAGAATTCAGAAAGGAGCTGGCAGTCCAAATTCAAAGTGGAGGTTCAAATGTTATCTAAACGTTATGCTTGAGCCTAATCAAATCTGTATAAAACCACAAATTGAAGTTTTGCAGAACAGACTTTGTTTCAAGATGCCAGAATAAGCAAAATTCAGATCACAGAAAGCGTAAATTAGAGATACCCATGAAATTCTCTTCTAACAAAACGCAAGCCGGCTGCGGAGAAGAGGAGTAGAAGAACTGAAGCGACGTGGGAGGGGCTGACGTGGCAGAAGAGAGAGGAAAACACTCTTGCGCTGCGTCGGAGACGAAAGCGGCGGGATCAAATTGCCATGAAGCGTCGAGATCGAGGTCCAAGTCCAAGGGTTCTCCGCCGATCATCGAACGGGGCGCTTCCTCGAGCTTCTCGTCTCCGTCTTCCGCCATGACACACTGCGAATGCCCGGTGGATTTTTCGGCTGGTGGAGATTCCGCGGCTGGAGAGTTCTCCAGCGGTTAGTAGTGGCGACAAAAGAAGGCGGCAAATTTATTTAATAGTGCGCAAAAGACCCTACAAGTCTTAATTTATTTATAAAGAACCTCGTGAGAATTAAAAACCGTGTGGTTTCTCTTGGCTTCGCTGTCTCCGCAGGAACGGGAAGAGTCAGCCGCGGCAACTCGTACAGTCTGCCGATGAGGTGTACATACGCCAAAGTAGCCAAAGGTGCGGAAAATATGGATAGATGACAGAGCCCACTGAGCCCACCGAGCCCGCTGACTGCGCCAGCCCGTCGAATTGTAAACCTTGGTCAATCTGATCTACTTGATCTGATTGGTGATGATGTCTTGATGAGTGGAATCCTAGATCAAAGTCTAAACCCTAGTATGGGAGTGTAAACCAAGGGTATTCAGTCTTTCCTAGTCATTGTTGGGCTATTCTCTTGCTTTCATCCCTCCCTCCCCTTCTCTAACTCACACAGATATATCCATCTTCTCTCTCTCTCTCTCTCTCTCTCTCTCTCTCTCTCTCTCTCTCTCTCTCTCTCTAGTTTCACAGTCTTTTTGTGGATGACCATCAAGTCCTGAACCTTTACTCGCGTATTGTTTTTTGAAGGAACTTGTGCAAAAGGGGAAAGAAATCCTACTTGTTGATTACTTGATTACCGTTGAGTGGGATTGGCCATTAGAACCACATATTTTGAAGACACTTAAACAGCTTGCATTTTTTAGTTTTAAGGTAACGATTTCTTTTTTATGATGTGAAAATGCCGAAGAAGCTCTCATTCCACATGGAGATGAGGTGAAAACCAAAAGGGAAAATTGAAGAAAGGTATGTAGATTGCGGAGGAGGTCCCAGCCCTCTTAGAGTTAGAATCTTCAAACTCACTTATATTAAAGAGATAGATGCATACATATTTATTTAGATAAAAATAAAAATAAATAAGACAAATTGAGTATCAATAAATAGCAAAAAAAAAACTCCGTGGACTTGGCGGCACTAGTCATGGTTGACGGTGGTCATGGGGCGATGACATTACTGGAGCTTGGTAGGACAGATGAAAGTGGGGATAGGAGTGTGGAGCTTGGTAGCAATGATCTTGACATGTGATGGTGTCACAAGTAGAATAAGGTGGTGGAATGATGGGGACAGCGATAGTAGTAGGCCAAGAATGAGCCTAGCTCTTATATGCTTTGAGAAGATGAAAGAATAAGAGGAAAAAAAATCATTAGTCCATTATTCAAAAGGTTAGTGTACATGGGTATTCATATGAGGAAAAAGGTAGGTAAAGACCATAGGAAGATGAAGAGGCACGTAGAGAATAGGGGACGCAAGGAATGAGAAGATGCGAGAGGTGAGGAGACATAGATAGAGAGAGATGGGTAAATAGTATGGGCCTAGAAAATAGGTCGATTGGGTTGGCCCAAGATAGGCCTAGTGAATTGACTTGACACAAGATAGCCCAAAGAAAGGACCACCTTATAAAAGGGAGATCATCTTCATCATCATTTGCATCAACTTATCTAGGCACAACGATAATGTTTACACATGCCACAACTCAGCTCATGGACATTGCCAATGCCCGTGCACCCTCATCATCGACATATCTATGCTACAATGTTGAATTGGCTTAAAGATCTCTAATATGCTGAATACTCTAGGAGCAATGATGGAGATCACATGCCACAAATTATTGTGCTTGATGGCCGCCATTGGTTTTGCCCTCATTATCACTAATATCCCCTTAGGATTGAAGTCAACATCCTCATGAGTTTGTATCCTTAGCAACCATTTGAACGGTCATCTCTACAGAAGAGCACTCATGGCATCAGTCTATGGAACCAATGTATCTTTTTTTTTGTTTCCAAGCTGGGCATGTGAAAAGCCATGCTCAATCTCAATGAGCAGTGTGAAAAGACCAAAAGGGCCCAACATGGCTCAATCTTTGTATTTCTCTCATATGTATCCCTATATTGGGCCTCCTCACGTAAGTTTTATGACATCACAGTGCATCTTCTCATTCTATCATCTCACCTTTACAAATGAAATATACAAAAAAAATCAATTAATAATCATGCAGAGGTAAGTACAAAATTCATGTTATCACTTACCATCACCACCGCCTCGGCTCATCAAGTATTTTCTTTGAGAAGCACTTTGCGTCAAAAGGGGATTCCAAAATACATCATCACATATTGTGAGCTCCTCCAAGATCATATCCCTTTCATGCCTTGTCATAAGGCATATACGAATTTCTGTGTTTTATCATGGTTTTTCATGTCATGAGCTAATACTAAACTAGTTTGAGTGAGTCTTTTTGAATTATTGTATGGTTAATCTTTTGAACTAGTTTTTAAATAATTATATTCTTAATATTTTGAATATTTTAGACTTTGGATTAACCATATTTTCTTGAGTTTTCATGCTTTCAAAATTGAGTGAGGTGATCAGTGAATAAATATGAGAAGAAGAGAAGAATTTGGTTCAACTTTTCAACACGTGATAAGTTTAGTTTTCTTCTTGTTTTTCATTTATAGCTAACAAGAACGAGAATTATATTTGGAGCAGTATGAAAAAAATTTAATATCAAAATGATTTATGCATTAAGAGATAAATGATTTATTTTTAAAATTTCCTACGCTTTTCATTTTTGTCTAATTGTCTAGGAAATATTTAAGAAAAAATGGGCGTGAACACTAATGTGCCACAAGGAGACATGCAAGAAACCTAATAAAGCCATTGATAAAAATTGGTATCATAATTACCAAATTATAATGCACATTAACCTGAATATGTTGCATGTTATCAAGTGCGGAGAGAGAAATGAGAGAAAGATGATGCAAGATAACTCCTTACTCACTTGTTGTAAGGTTGAGGATTACATAAATTTTCATAGTGAGAATAAGGGTAGATGAAGATACACAGGAAGGTATAGAGGCATGAGGATTCATGGGAGGTGAGGAGGCAAAGAGGTAAATGGGACTAGTGGTTTGGTCCAACACAACTGTAGTGGGTTATCCTAACACTCGCCTATAAGCTGGAGCTTAGATATGCACAACTTGACAATGAGAGTGTTTTATAAGCCAATGAGATGGCCAAGGTAGGTTGTTGAGGAGATGATGAAGGAGCATCATAGTTATTGTTGCGCCAATGTAGGCTAAACTTCCCCTCTCTAAGGAGAGATAGCGGTTATTGTTGCAACAACCACAATGCTAGCCAAGTGGCAGTGATGGCCATCTAATGTGATGAGACTAAATCGTATGGTCGTTGAATGCACACGACTTAGTGTCAAAACAAAGTCCTAAACTTACCAATTTATGATTAACCAAAGTAATTAATTAGTATAATGTAATGAAGGGTCGAATCCACGGAGAATTAGGGAAATTTGAGATATATCTTTGAAATTCGGTCAAATCGGACGACGAATTGAGATTAGAAATTGGGCATTTTAGTATATCAAGAAGGATAACTCAATTTCGAATCCACGGAATCAAAAATCAGATGATTTTGATGAGAATTCGAAGAGTAATCAAAATTTGAAGTTAGGAGAAAATTCGTATCACGATTTTGATCAAAAACAGAAATTAAACTAAAATTAAACTTAATCTATGATGCTAAAAGTAAAATTAATACTAAATAATGAAAGATTAAGATGAAAACAAACAATCTAACCCAAATTAGCCTTCAAAATGATCCAATTAATTGCCGGGTGCAAGGCTTTTCATTCCGAATTTTTGAAGACGAAAGTGGAGTTCGAGACTTGATTTCTTCCAACTCTTTCAATAAAAGTTTGAACTTAAATATTCCATAGAAGCGGAAATGAGTTGCGATTACAAGGAAAGAAACAACGCGTGGAATGATGGCCTAAAGACGGAGAATTTGATGAAAATCCACGAACGTGTTCTTCGTCGCGAAGAACGGTTTTTATAAAAACCGAAATTGATATCAGCCGTCCGATGAAGAGATCATCGCGATCAACGATCGCGATTGTGCGCCCTTTTGGATGAATCGTCGTCTTGTGATGATCGTCGGATCTTGATCGTGTGGCTGAGATTTGATCGGAGATTCATCTGATGCGAATAATCTGGACCGTTATAACTCACGATCGGACGGTTCATATGATTTCACTTATTCCCGATTTGAAACACGTGTTGAATCTCTGATCGCGTGGACCGCGTGTCCACGCGATCTACGTGCGCGATTTGTCGCGCCACACATCCAATGCCCCACAATCGCCGTGTTGTCCTGCAATCATGAAATCAACTGGACTTTAGTCCCACACGGAGGAAATGAGAGAGTCATTACACGTATATAATGTGCGCGATTTATAAGAGTTAATAATCTTGTCTTCCGATAATCGGGAGACTTATATACATTATGTAAATAGATATATAGTAAATATAAATACGCCACGTGTCACATCAGCACCACGCAGGCGCCCGCGTGCTATCCATGTGGCAGAGCCACGTGGCCCCGAGTGCCACATCGCATCCATGTGTACACGCGCGAAATATAACCCCTTTTTGTGATTTTTTTATTAATTTAAATAGTTTAAAAATCAAAAATAAATCTAAATAAATTCAGAAAAATTCCAGAAAATTCCTAAAAATTGTAAAATTCATAATTTTCAAAAATATAACTCTAAATTAATTCAAATTTATTTTGTTGGATTCAGAATTGAATAATCTATCATTATAAAAAGTCAAATTATTAAAATAATAAGAGAATTAATTTTAGTTAATTTAATACATTTATGTATCTTATAAAATAAATTCATAAATATATAATGTCAATAAAAGTCTTTTCTCTTATATTTTCATCCTTAAAACATCATTATGATTTCAATTATAATTTGGATTAAATATTATAATGTTTAATTATGCATAATAACCCATAAATTGATGTATTTTAAGATCTAATCATGAAATAATGTATAAATGATAGAAATACTCTTAAAATATAATAACATGCATATAATTGGAGTAATTAATGCCTTAAATTGCATTAATAATCATATAATTACATGCATAAATAGCATGTTATCATAATGGTAGCAGCGTTCCTATGGCAGTGGCCAAGTGGCAATGTTGTTGGCCACATTGTAGCAGCAATCAAGTGGGGGGCAACTGGCAAGTGGTCTAATAGGCCTAACTTGTTGGCTTGGCTGGACTAGTCTACTCCACCACTTGAGCCAACTGGTCTACTTTTCTTGGCCTATCTTTTTAACTAGACCTGAACGAGCTCTCTGCCATGAAAAAAAGGGAAAATGATGAATTTATTTCAATTTTTTTACCCAAAAAGTAAATTCATCCCCCCCCCCAAGCGTCGCAATCCGAAAGCAAAAAAAAAAACATGGAGTTGGATTGTTAGAAGGCCAACAATTAGAGGATAGAGGAAAGGGTAGATACGGCTTCGTCTAACTCCACAATGACTAGTTTGGCACAATACACAAGCTTGTTCTTAAAAATATTTGGTAAAAGAAACCAAAGCTGAATGAAGAGTGATGAACTCGATTGCATGAGTTTTTCGTCGTTGTTGTGCATCAATTTCATGCAATAAAATATAATGCCTTAGTATAGTGTCAAAAAGGGTTGAATGCACAAGGAGTTGAAGTAATGAGTGTAGTTGTTCAAAAGAAAGATGAAGGCATGGAAATATGAGTGAGTGAGAATGGGGTGTACTCAGGCGAGTGTGAGAGATCATTTTGAGTTTCTTTTAGAGTCACGATAGAAATAAAAAAATCTAAAGTGAAAATTAAAATATGGAGATATGAAATGGAAATAAAAAATTGTAAGGAGAGAAAATATGATTGAAGAGAGATATGTATCGATGGTCGATGATGGCAAGAGAGATAGATGCACATGTGTGATGATGTCAAAGCTACTACTCTAAAATAAAAAGAAAAATACAAAAGAAAAATAAAACAGAGATATACTATTTATGGAGATGTTCACAAGCTGAAATCCAATCCAAATCGTTGCACAAACCCCATTGGCATGCCTGACGAAATGAATCGATACGGTCGTTAATTGCACACTAATTCGTGTCAAAAATAATTCCAAACTCACCAATTTAATAAAATAATCACGAATTGAATAGCATAGTGGTGAATAAGGGTCGAATCCACTGAGAAATAACCGATTTTCGAGAGATATTTTGAAATTCGATCAAATCGGACAATGAATTGAGGTGAGAAATTAGGAAAATTGATATTTTTGGAAAGAAAACTCAAAGACAAATCCATGGAATCTCGATTTGGATCAAGAGTCGCGAAGAAATTGATGAGTGAATTAGAGAGAAATTTCCGAACGCGAAGAGAGAGAATTTTGAAATAAAATCTAAAATTATCTAAATCTACGATTCTAAATTAAAATCTAATGGTACAGGATGAAAGATTAGAAGGAAAATACATAATTTAACCTGAGATAGAGATTGAAATGATCCAACTAATCACCGGATTAAAGGCTTTTCATTCCGCAATTTCGAAGATGATCATCCGTGTTCAAGAGGCAAATTCTCTCTATTTGATCGACGAAATCTCACTTCCAACCACTCCATCAACACGGAAATGAGTCTAGAAGTGATTGGAAGAAAGATATTCAAGGATGGTGGTGTCTAAATAGTTTGATTACTCGAAAACATCCACGAATGCATTACAATGTCGAAGAACATCTCAATTTATAGTGAATTTGGGCGTAACCGTCCGATGATGCGTTTGATCTTTGATCAATGGCTCTGATGAAACATATCATTGCGAATCGTTACGGTTAAGTCGTAGCTATTGGATCGGAGATGGACCGCTGAGATTTCGCCACGTCGCGCGTGAAGAAGAAATGCATGAAACGCCATCCGTTTGATCTTCATCTAACGCTCCGGATACATTTTCTTCGATTTTAATCTCAGCCGTTACAACTCTTTTGATCAACGGCCCTCGCCTTAAGTGACGATCGGCAATCGCAATTTAATCGCGCAATCAGATGCTCCACGTGTTGCCATGTCACCCCCTGTCTGGATCGTCGATCGCGATTTGATCGGACGCCCTAGATTTTGTCACGTCGCTTGCGCGATTTATAAAATCAATTTTAATTAAATAAATTGATTTTAAATTCAGAAAAATTCAGAAAAATCCAAAAAAACCTCTAAAAATTAGAAAATTGATCACATTCAAAATATAACTCTAAATTAATCCAAATTTATTTTATTGGATCAGAAATTAAATTATATATCATCATAAAAAGTTAAATTTTTTAAATACCCGTAGAATAAATTTTTATTTAAAAAATACAGTCATTTCTCTTAAAAATTAAAACTTAGAAAAATGAATGAGTATACATAAAATATTTTCTCTCATTATTTAGTATTAAAACACAATTATAATCTCAAATATAGATGGGAATAATCTACTTTAAAAATATATTCTTCAAAATGCACAATTATCCCTAAAATAGTGCAGTTTGAGCTTTATAACTTAAATCTGCATGAAATGATAGATATGCACTCAAAGCATGATGACATGCATAAAAATGGAATATTTTATGCCTTAATGTACATTAATAATCATTTAATTGCATGTTAAGATTGCATGTTATCAATGCCCATCCTAGGTCGAGTGATAGTAGATATACTCTGATCATGATCTTTGCTTGCTTCCTTATCTACGACCATCAAAAAATGCTCCTCCTTGAGCCTTGAACTCTCCTTCATTTCCTTCTAGTATTTGATGCTAAGAGAGAGCAAAAAAATGAGGATAGATAAAATGAAGGTTTTTATAAGTGAGTTCATTGGGTTTGAGTGTAAAGAGGGGTAAGAGAGTCCAATCATTCAAATTTTTGTGTGTGTGTTTGATTTTATAATCCAAGGTATGGATGAATAGAGGGTTGAAAGATGAATCTAGTCGTAAAATTTCATCTCATAACTCCTTCTAGATAATGAGATATCATGATTTTAATTTAGATAAATCTTAGTCATTTGATTGACATCGTGTATCAGAGCGCGCCACGTGGCACACTTTTTATTGTACCAAAACAAGTATGCTAGCCCTTATAAGTGTAGAAAGACTTTAATGTAAAAATCTACTTAAAAAATCAGAGAGATTTTTTTGTAAAAGTGCTCTAAAAATTGATAAAAAATTCCTAAAAATTGATAAAAATTCTAGAAAATCCCATAAACTTAGAAATTCAATATCTCACAAAATACAACTCCTTTTTCTACAAAATTTTCTCAATTGGATCACAAATTTAATTCTCTATATTTTTATTTATAAATATCTAAAATCACGAAAAAAATTAAGGGGTCATTTAACAAAAAATACGTTTGGTCTGACCTCATTAAAAATAAGAATGTTGGCCCAAATTTCACTTGCTAACTAATTGTAGATCATCCTACAAAGCCTAGGATGATCCCTTTACTAAATACAAACATCATTTACCAATTATTTCATGAAAATAGGGTTGACTTAGTATTCAAATTTGGTGGAGAGTTGTTTCCTCCTCCTTCTCATCGGCATTATATCCACGCCTTCCCACTTGCATGTCTATGTCCTTGTATCCATATGACTCATAGAAAATATGAGAATTCAACCACTTGACTTTGAAAGAGTCAAATGTGGTTAGTCGTATGATATAAGCAATTAAAAAGGATGATTTATGATAAGATATATTTATTTTTTTACCTAATTAGCACTTAATAGATGCAAGTAGATTATATGAGTGTAATGAAATGATAAATGCAAAAATATCAGAAAAAATGATAACATGGATTATATTAGCAAGAATTATGCATAAAAATATATTTATAATGATGAAAATGAATGCATCAATGACGTGTTATCAAAGAGCTTTGAGTTGTGCAATGCGTATCATTGAAAGTGGATTGTTTGACTATCAAACAAATGATTCCCTTTATCTTTCCTAGTTACTTCATAAGACTCTTTGATATTCGTAAGAACTTCTAAGGATGTCAAAGGTAGAAGAGAGAGGCGTTTAGAGAGAGCTGAAGGAGAAAATTGATAGGAAAGTATATACAAAATTGAGTTTGAAGACTTGGTATGATTGGATTCTATTTTTTCTTTTTTTGAATAATTTTGGTGATCGAACCTATTGAAGATATGATAGATCACTACTACCAATTACTAATCACAGAATGGGAAATGTAGAGTAACATTGAAATTGATCTAAATGTTTTATTGTTGAAACAATTGGTCAACTTTTTATCAAGAATAATGCCACAAAATAAATTTTTTATCGATATAATGTTGAAAAGGAATTTTTGTCAAGAATTGATGGCCTCTATATGGATCTTAGGCTAAGTCGTTCAAGAAGTATTACATCTTCTTGTGAAGAGAGCTACAGAGCGGAGGACGCCGCACAGCAGCGCAAGTCGCGAAGTGTTGGACGGAGAGGAGAGACGTCCAATGCCCACATGGTCGACGATGGAGAGGCTTGATAGCAACGACGGTTGGAGATGATGATCGAGAGGAGAGTGCATCAGACTGGGAGGAGGCGGCGCACCTAGAATGATGACGGCAATGCCAAACGACAATGATGGCGGCGAAAAGAGTTATGGCTCTGATACCATGTTGACGATGAGAAGAAGAAAACCCTAGAATTGCATAACCAAAAGAGAGGACATAGATCCTTATACGGAGAGTGAAGAGGAGGTGCCCTAAATGGGCCGGGAGCCTGATATCGCTATCAGACACATGACATGTTACTACTCTTGTATTTTATCATGTGTAAGGGAAAACCTAAATGGTAGGTTGTTCCTAAGGAAATGTTTTTATTACAATGGATGTGAGCAAAGGCATCAAGAGAGGAACACTTGGGGCTGGATGTAGATGACATGGGCTCATGAAAAGAAGAAATAATTATATTGTCTAGTAAGCAGTGATAAATTGAGTGATTAATTCATGAATTTAGACAAATTTATAAAAGATGAAGAGTGCACATAACCAAATTTCCCCTTGTACATCACCATCTTATCAATATGTTCATATTGCTCCAAGTCATTTATTTTGCACGGTCTCTCTCGCGACGGAGAGCACGGTCTCTCTCTCTCCCTCTCTCTTTCTCTCTTCTCTTTCTTCTCTCCCCCTCAGCGACGGTCTCTCTCGCGGAGGGAAGAATCAGCTGAGGGGGAGAGAAGAAAGAGAAGAGAGAAAGAGAGGGAGAGAGAGAGACCGTGCTCTCCGTCGCGAGAGAGACCATCGCTGAGGGGGAGAGAAGAAAGAGAAGAGAGAAAGAGAGGGAGAGAGAGAGACCCTGCTCTCCGTCGCGAGAGAGACCGTCGCTGAGGGGGAGATAAGAAAGAGAAGAGAGAAAGAGAGGGAGAGAGAGAGAATGAAGAGAGACAGAGAATGAACATGTGGACAAAACGTGGCAGCCACGTGGGGGACGGAATAACAAAACCGTCCACCTCAGTGGGAATTCTGACACGGTGCCACAATCTGGACATAGAAAAAGGTGGTGCCACAATCTCGACCGAAGATGAAAGGTCGTGCCACTATATGATGTTTACCCAATATAAATATACTAAAAATTATTTTAGTCGCATGAATACAAATAATTCGCATATTTTTAAAATTCCTCTTGGCCGCGGCGACAGTTCAGCAGTTTAATTACTGTCGTCCACGTCATCCAGCGGCCGGTGCAAATCTGTAAATATAAGACGTACGCTTCGAGGTGCGTGTACGCGAGCTCGACTACTCCCCTCCAACAATTACCCCCTAGTACGTTTCCGTGCATCTCAAAACGT
This sequence comes from Lemna minuta, assembly GCA_024174645.1. Classification (NCBI taxonomy): domain Eukaryota; kingdom Viridiplantae; phylum Streptophyta; class Magnoliopsida; order Alismatales; family Araceae; genus Lemna; species Lemna minuta. The sequence goes on from CM044114.1 coordinate 3,002,411, forward strand.
ATGGTGCCTAGCTTGCGGGCCGGAATAAAACCGGACCGGCATTAAGTCCCGGTTCGGGGGCCGATTCGTTGCAGTCACGGTGGGGTAGCACGTGTCGTCTACAGAACGTCACGTCGCGAACGGCAGTTTTTTTTACCGGGATTGGGATTCTTTACAGAATAAATTACATAACTACCCTCCTATTCCTTTGGACTAATTCATGACTTCCGCCTTCATATCTCTCTCTCTATGAACTGAATCTCGTTCTTCGATCTCATCCACTCTCTATGACAACGGGGGGGCGAAGCAACGCGAAGTACCCGAACTTTCCCCTCTTTGATCGCGATGCATGCTTTTTGGTCGGATCTCGCTACGGAAGTTGTCGCAAATTCTTGCTTCTTTATTTTTTCTACTTTTATCCTAAATCTGAATCTGCGAAAATTTTCAAGCCACTTGCAATACGATGTGTTTTATTTTATTGTTTAGTCTCCTGTGGATGAAATTTTGTGGTTTTTTGCGTTCATGGAGTTGCATATGTTTTGGATATGTTGTGGACATAGTTTTAAGTCATCCCAAAAATTGTTTTAGTTGATTTGTATAATTTCTCTCTCGTTTTAAAAATATTTCTCACGGTCTTTTTTTAACATGCGTTTAAATTTTCTCTGTAGAGAGAATTGTGTTTAAAAGATGTAAATTCAGTTGTGTGTATATCTTTGTCTGGTTTACTATAGCTTTATGGGAAGGGAGAGAAAGTTCCTCATGGATCAGGAAATGTGATGTTTTTCATGATATGGAATATGGTTTTGTTAAGATTTATGGGAAGGAAGAGAAAATTTTCTCATGGGATCATGAAATGTCATGTTTTGCATCATATAGAATATGCGGGATTTACACATTATATATTTCTACATTCTCGGTGCATTGAGGGGTATTGGCATTAAATTTGATCAATTCTTCCCGACATCTCAAGCAGGGTCAGGAGTTTGAGTTCAAGTTTGTGTGTTTGATCGATCTTGAGAGATTACTGAACATGAATATGCATATGCACCCATTCCAAGAAGGAACTTTTGGAAAACTCCTCGCTCTTTCCATGGTTCATACTTGTTAGTCAATTGTATAACTGGGCTGTTGGATCTGCATGTAAACATGTCATCTACCATATTCTAAAATAGGGGGGAGAGAGAGAGAGAGAGAGAGAGAAATAGATGTCGCCACCAGACTTACTGAGCTGGAGAACTACATGTCTCAAACAAACAAATGTTTCAAGTCTTTTTCGTCATGAAAACAGTTTACATTTAGGTATTTCAGAATGGATGTTTAAAATGATGTGGTAGCTTGATGTTTGCGTAGGAATAACATCTACCATTCGTCTATCTTTTGGTCCCTTTCACTTCAGAATATCAAATCCGATTATAGTTGTAATAATTTGTAACTTACCTGAACTGTAATTTGATCACTTTTAAGAAAATCTGCTTAGTTTACTTTCTGTACAAAGTTATTCATCAGTACTGATTATGAAAATGCATGGTTCTTTTATTTACATCACTGGATTTTTCAGACACTTCTAATCATAAACTGATTAGTTATTTCTGGATTCACAGATGGCTGCAACAAAGTTATCTAGACACATCTAACTGATCCATGGCGGCATCGGAAGCACGAGCTGCCTGGCAGCGGATGGCCAATCGCTGCATTGTTCAAGAAGATGCCAAAAGAGCCCCACAATTAGCATGCTATCCATCGTCCACGACAAAGTTATTTCCAGATCCAACGGCTGGAAATGCTCCGCATAGACCCGACCAGGCCACCTCTAATTTCATCCCTCCTTCCTGGAACCCCTCTGATCTTTCTCCTCTTGCTCCTGACACTAAGTGGTGGCTTCATACTCAGCCCAATCTTGGTGCCATTCATGATGATGATGATGTGCCGAGCATCAACCAAGCTTCAGAGGTTTCATGCGATCAATCAGTCACCAAGATGAATTGTGAGACCAGGTCAACAGTGGATGACAACTTGACTCTGCAGGATAAGAGAGAAAACAAGAACTTTGATGATTGGAAGGCCATTGATCAGTTGACTTTTACAAAGTCAGGAAAGACAATGGAGCCATGGTGGCGGATTACCGACGAAGATGAGTTGGCTTCATTTGTTTCCAAAAGGTCTTTGGAGCACTTTGAGAATTGCGATCTTCCCCAACCTCAGATGGTCCATTTCTGCTCTGATCGGTTCTCCTGCTTTGATTTTCATGATGACCACTTGTTCCACTCTATCACATGTTATCCCCCATTGGACCTATCCATCCCAGGGAAATGTCATCAGTACTCGGCACCTGAACACATGTGCAGGTGAACCATCCCATCTGGGATTGTCTTTGATAGTTCACCATTTGACCTTTTGTTTTTGGCAGGAGAAGAGTGAAGGATTTGGATCCAGAAAGAGTTGAATTACTGGAGGCGCTTCAGCACTCCCAGACTCGGGCCCGTGAGGCAGAAGTGGCAGCCCATCAGGCCCATATAGAGAAAGAGCACATTGTTAATCTCTTCTTCAAGCAAGCCTCCTCTCTTTTTGCCTATCGCCAGTGGGTCAAGATGCTGCAGCTGGAGGCACTCTTCCTTAGGATTAAAATGAAGGACACGTATTCTCTCTCCTCGCAGTCAACACCATCAACAGCCGATTCAAGCGTAGAGAAGAGGAGTTTGAAGCAGCTGACTTGCAGATTTTGCAAGTTGGCAATCAGCGTGGGTCTTGCAGCTGTTGGCATGGTCTTTGGGTGGACTCTTGGCTCGCTCTTTCCGATCTTCTAGGAAAAAAGTCAACGTCAATAGGTTAAGCTTGTGGAGTTCTTTGGGAGGGGGGTTATTGAATATTTAGGTACACTCCTTTTGCCTGTGTATATGGTTGTTGTAGTTGTCCCCTCCTCTTTCTTTCTGTATATTCTTGCTGTAATTCAAATGAACGTCTTGTATTTGAGTATCATTATTGAAATGGTGTACCTTTGTAGTGGTGTCGTTTCCATCTCTATAAAATTTCTATCTTCTACCTTCATATGAGTGTGCAGAGAGAGAGAGAGAGGTTAGTTAAATATGAACTTTAAAACTTATTTTTTATGTTTTTTATTTTTTATTGATCTTATGAATTTTTTTTTGAAAAAAGATAGAGAGCCACCCGAAAATTGATGGCCCCCCGTTGTCATTGAGGAAAATGACTAGAAAATAGCTCGGTTACAACATTGGGGCTATCCCCGAGTGAAAGTGCAGCACCGAGGTGCCAAGAACGTGTTATCCCCCTCGCACCGTGCTGCACCGCATCGGTGGAGGGAGTCGACCCCCTGAAAATAATCTCATTTCGGTGGAGCCATATCGCCCATAGGGTGGCGAAAATGGTCTGCCACTCCGCCTCCCTCCGGAAAGGCCCCTTGCAGGTCGAACGCTAGAAAGCAGCAGCTGCAGTGGCATCGATTCCTCCCAGGGCCGCCCCGGTCCACATGGGCTGGACCAGTGGTCACTCAAAAAATAAGTGAGCGCAATCTTTAGTCGCTCCGGAGCACATGACGCAGCTCGGCGTCTGCCTATGGCACAAAGCTCTGCCGCAGGGATTGTGTCATCAGGCGGCCCGGTATGAGAAGCCACCCAAAGATCTTAATCTTCAACGGAATACGTCACCTCCACAGCAGACAACACCGCCGCACCACGACCGGGTCCTCCGGAGGCTCCGTGGTTGAAAGTAGTCTGTATGCCTCCCGGGCGGAAAAGCGGGATCCTCTCCACTCCCAGGTGTCCCGCATCTCCACTGAAGGCCGTAGGTGAGCCAGTGTCGTCTGCAACCGGAGTAGGTCCTCTAGTCGTTGTTCCGACATGGCATCTGGGAGAGGTGGGCACCAAGCGTTACACCACGCCTGTTGTACCGAGGCCTCCGGGGCAGTGGAGAGGCCGTAGAGCCAGGGGAAAGTGTCCCGCAGAGGTCCTGAGCCGGACCAATCGTCACTCCAAAATCTGAAAGTCTCCCCATCGCCGAGCTTTGCGTGAAACATCCTTTGGTCTTTGGAAAAAACTGGTCTCAGGCCCTTGTAAAATCCTGACTCGCCTCGCCTCTGCTCGGACCGCTTCCCCCAATCCAACACTATCATGTAGCTGTCCATCAAAACTCGGGTGGCCATGTCCGATGGAGCTTGCATCAGTCTACGGACCCACTTCATCAGCAGCGCCGTATTGGTGTGTCGGAGGTTTTTGACCCCTATGCCTCCCTTCGCCATTGGGCGGCAGACAGCCCTCTATTTAACCAAAGCACGTCCCCGAGTTCCATTTGTTTCTGCTCCATGCCAAAAAAAATTCCTCATGATGGCTTCAATGCGTTTGCAGACCCTCGCTGGAACTCTGAACACTGACATAAAATATGTGGGGATGGCGGAAAGCACCGCCTTTAGTAGCACTAGGTGCCCCCCACGGGACAAGAGCCGGGCCCTCCAACCCCCCAATCGGCGCTCCATTGTCTCCACAACTAGTTGCCAGTCCCGTGATCTCAGCCTCCCGGCCGCTAGGGGAAGTCCCAGGTATCGGATAGGTAAGGAGCCGCGCGGGTGTAGACAGTTTTTGAAGTTAAAATTTTTTGTAGAGTTAAAATCGTTTCTAATTTTGATCGAATTCTAGGTTTCTTTGAATCATTCCAATTTCAAACTTCATCTAAGTTATTTCTTGGGACTAATTACTTCATCTTGAGGACTGATCTGGAAAGAGCCACAAGTTGGGTAGTTGGATTTGATTGGGAATAAATTTGGGACTGATTTAGATTTATCTAGAAGAGTAGTGACAAGATTAATAGAAAATTTCTCTGTTTACTTACTTACTAAAAGATAATTTTTCAGGATATATTGAAGGCTTATTTGAGATCTACTTGAAGAGAATTCTTTAATCACATTGAAGAGTGATTTGAGATATTCTGGAGGTTATTAGAAGATTACTTGAGTTTTTTTTTTGTTATAGATTGAAAGATAACATTTTTAAATTATCTTGTGAATGATTTTCAGATTCTTTTTATTCTAATTTTCAAATTTATTGAGTAAGAATTCAAGGAATACCAGTTTAAAGTTTTGAGGTTATAATTGACATTTATTTTTTGCCCATATCAAGGTCAATATTTCAAGTATGAGTAAACCACCATTCAGTAGATTCACGGGCAGAGCTTTTCGAGGAGATCGGTAGATTCATGCTTGCCCGCTGTCCCATTTAGTTTTTGATGCAGGACGAGGTGTGTAGACCCTCGTACCCGATCAATGAGACTCAACGTCTGGTGGATGTGGCAGTCGGCCCTATCCGATAAGGGATGTAGGAACCTAAGACTCTAGGTCGATGCCTAATCTAAGTACAAGAAGGCGCACCAAGAGGTAATACCAACTCCGAATAATCCAGGGAAACACTCGACGATGGTAAACTAGAGACCCGGTCGGTCCACGTCCGGATAGACGGCAGAACAGTCGTCGTGAAAGGCCAGAGGTGGCTGCTCACGATCGGTGGCGGGCCTGACGCGGCGTCAGAAATACCCGATCCTAATATCCGTTCTATCCTGTCTACGTTCGTCTGAAGGCGGTGGAAACAAGCCGAGGAAAAACTTCGAAAGGTAATTAAACTGAAATAGGGAAGGGAACGGAGCTAACCTTCGGGGCTGCGTAGCACGACGGGTCGTGACGGGGCGGAGAGTCGACGCGGCAGAGACGTCCGATGAAGAACGATGCGTAGAACCGGAGATCGGACCCTTCCGGTTGCGGTAAGTCGTCGTCGTCAGATAGTAAATGCTACGTTCCGAATTCCAGTCAACCCTGGTACTGTCGATAGGAAGCTCACACTCTAGGAAAGTGAAGAGGACAGTGGAAAGTGGACCCGATACGAGGCGGTCAGCGGTGGGCCACGCGTAGCAGAAAATCCGCAAATGTAGGTGATTCTGCGCCGAGGGAGAAAGTCGCGGGGAGTGGGAAAAGGGGAGGATGGCAGGTAGTAGGAACGTGGGAGAGGAGGATAAGACGGATAGGGGGGCGTAGGAGGGAGGGCAGCAGAACAGTGGGGAGGAGCTGCGGGTGTGGGGAAGGAATGCGTGCGGGTAAGTGGACTGGGCGTACAATACGTAACTGAGGAAATATCGCGGGCGATGTGGCGATACGGTACGGACGAGAGAGATGTGGTCTGTGTCGGACGATCACGGGAATGCTGCGGAAAATAAGAGGACTAGGAGATAACGCGTGCAGAAAGAGGAGGGCGAGCGCGACGTGGTGCAGTTGGTGAAGGAGGGGGGGAGGTGGAAGGATGACAGTTGTGCGGGGGTTGGGCGCGAGCAGAAAGGGTTGTGGAGGCGGTAGCGGCAGCGGGAGAGGGAGTAGAGAAGTTGGGGAGAGAGAGGATGACGAGCATCACCTACCTCGGCGAGAAACGTCGGGCGTCAGATGGACGTCCGCGACGGAGCGATATTCTGGCTTCACGCATGACCGCGAATAATCCGCAGGTGTACCAACGGTATCGCGGCGATCCTTCGGTCTTCCTGGGTGAGAGAAACTACGAAAACGGAGGGAGAAGGAAGGCGAGCGGCGGGAGGAGGGTGCAACCGCCGAAACGGGGATCGTCACGGCACTTCTTCACGCGGTGAGGGAGGGTGTACTCGTGACGTTCGTACGGCGTCCACTGGGTTCCTCCTTTCTTCACCGCGGTTGTCCCGTGCTCCTCTTGCTAGCGGTCGGCAGGTGGAAGGCGATAACCTTCGCGGCCTCTCGAACTCCCTTCTCTTCCTCTCTTCAACACATCTAAAGAACTATGAAACTCGAATCAACTCGTAAGCGGCGCAAAATATCAACTAGGGTTGAGGGGAGGTCCTACCCTCCCTTATATAGGGCCCACCAGTGGGCTAAGGGAGGGTGGACCTACTTGAGGCCCTCTCCTTTTGGGGTTTAAGTGGGCCTCCCGAATAGGGACCCACATAAACCCAAAAGGAAAACAAACACAAACACACACACAAATGCGAGACCCCCATAATCCAAGGAGAAGAGGAAGAAAAGAAGAAGAAGAGTAGGTCGGTGTCGTCTCGCGTCTAGGCCGCGTGCCAAAAGCCGGGCTCCTTCGTCTTGACCAGGCTGGACTCGGGCTGCCAGTGTCTCTTGAGCTGCTGGCGGTGGGTCTCGCTCGCCATCAGTTTTTCTCAAGCTACAGTCTCAGTTCATGGCTTCAAGCTTCATTGTTCCTTCTGTAGCGGTGGTTCAACTTTCTCCAGGTTTCTTGATCTTCGCTTCCTTATAAATGAAACGTTCCCAACTCGGCCGGACAAGACAAGTCTTGAATGGAGATCTAGCTTCATTGTCTTCATTACTGTCAGGCCTGCTCATGCCAGCTCCCGTCAGACCACTCTTGGATAGATTTGATTGAGAAAAAGAAAGTTCCTCTGACGCCTGTCGGTGCTCATGCTTTTGATCGCACAGAATGACTGCAGAATCTGATCTTATAATATTTTGGGGTTAATCTAGAATCGAATCTCATGTAATTTAAAATTATCTGAACAAGTTCTTCAAATTCTACTGTCCCTGCGGCTCTCAGGGCATCTGCGACTGCCACTCAAGGCCACCGTGGAAAATCGATTGAAGATGCTCTTTGGACTGCCAGAAAATTTTTGCCGCACCCCGCGAGCGGGCGGCTTCCCTTTCCCCACCTCCTCGCAGGAGAGTGCAGTTGAGTTACATGCAACACAGTAGAATTGCTACTGACGGGAAGATGGTCTAATTGAAACCATGATCTTTCCGCCTGAAATCGTTAGCCCATGAGGGGAACGAGAAATTATCGCCCTAATTCTTGGGGCCGTACAAAGGGTCGGCAGTGTGGTACACCGAATCAATCTGCCCAGCGGTTGCAGATTACACCCAATCTCCCAGCTTCGCCAGACATTGGGAAGGAGCGATAGGCCTCAACCCCTACCCGAGTTCTTGACGGAAGATTGTGAACGGGCAGTGGCCATTGGAGCCAAAAGAAGTCTAAGGCGTCAGAGGCACGTGAAGCTCCGTACAATTGCTAATTCAATGGAAGGGCCTACCGGACTCGGAAGCAAATGGGAACCAGCCGGTGCACTTGACGAATGGTTCCCAACATTTCATCTTGCGGACAAGATGAACTCTTTGGCAGGGAGTAATAGGACGACGCCCCTCCTCGGCTACATGAGGAGGGTAAGGAAGGCCAACCCATCCATCTTGAATGAGCCGGCCTCGGAGCAGAAAGGGCCGGCGGAGGGTGCGCCGACCGTAGGTAGGCCGTCAGGGGTCCGGCTAGGGGACTAGCGCCAAATTAAATTGGTCTAGGAGGCAGAAGAGTCCTCACCTGAAACCCTAGAAGAACAGGGAGTGGTCTCGAATCAGCCCCCTGACTGGAGCAGTTGTCGTCACTCCCCTTTTCTCCCCGACTCGATCATCTCCACTCTCTGTCTCTCTCTGTGTGAGTACCGTCGGACACGGTTTTGGAGTGCTTTGTGTCGGTTTTACTCCATCAAATCGGATTCTTACCAGATTCCAATCTAGGTCTGCCAGGAATAGAGAAGAAGATAGAATCGAGATTGTGACGAAAGGTTCGGAAAAAATATTGAACCAAATATGTAATGCATAATCTCCCATCGCCAAGCACCTGCTCCTCATACTTAGACAGCCGTTGCCTATTCCACAAGCGCTGCTGCCTCCTTGAACTAGCGCTGTCGAGCTGTTGTCTCATTTTTCCCAAGCACCACCTTCCCCTTGAAGAACAGTCACCACTGTCCCTGCAATCCCGCCGCCACCTTGAACCCCGTTCTCCCCCAATCCTTGCGCCGCTTGCTCTCTGCAGTCTTGAAGAGCTGCAACCAATAATTTTACAAGTGCCGCCTCCTCTACTAATCCCTGACGTCTTCTCCTATTCCAAGTGTTGTCGCCAATCACAATTATCTGGATTTTGAATTTTTGACACATTTTTTTTCAGATTTATTGTTATATTCAGCGATCATGGTGATCTGGATCAATCAAGTGCCAGGGTTGCCAGTCTACAATCCCCATCATCCAAGATCACTGGTCCTGATCGTTGGCAATCATGATTAGATTGCCTATCAATCATCATCGCACAATCTTATCGAAACCAGGTTCTGTTTCACTTTTTTGGATACGCATGAATAAGAAAATCATGGGTTTTGATGATACAGAGGATTCAGCACCGCGCCTCTCAGAGCATAATGCTGCATGCCAAAGTTTCTTCGATCTTCCCAACAATTCGAGCTATTCTGTATTCAATCCCTGTTTGCACTTCTCTAAATGAGATTCTCACCATGGCAGCAAACCTTGCCAAGCTGAAATCTGTGGTAGCATTCTGCTGCCCGCTGGTGGCTGTGGCAAGATTGGCGATCATCCATGACTGAATCTCCGCCACCTTCTGCCCTGCAGCCACAACATTTCTCTGAAGGATGGATGCCTCCTCTAGAAAATCCTCCGTTGCTTTTTCCTCCACTTCTTCGCATTGGGAGTGAGGAATATGAAGGCGCGCATTGACCAGTCTCTCGCAAAGGTCATTGATTTTCTCGTGCAGGATTTGGAACGTCTTCACCTGTTTCATGAGAAGGGTCAATGCAGGGAGCAAGCTTGTTGATGAGTCTACTCCGTCCAAAGTCAACAGCTGCTGCTTCAGTCGCTTGATTTTGCGATCAACTCTTTTTGAATGACTGTGATCTATCTGATCAAAATCAGTGTCTTTTACAATGCCAGTAGTCTTAGATGTTGACAAGAATAAGTTTCGATGATCTGAATCATTTGCTTGGAGGTGCAAGGAGGACAACTGGCTCTTCATGGCTTTCAATTGAGTTTTCATCGTGAAAGACTCCTCCCTAAAATGTGAATAACCTGTATCCAATCTCTTAAGCTCTTGCTCCATCTTGATTAGTCGCCGTTGATAGGCCTTGAGTTTTCTGTCTTTCTTGTGGAGGAGATCCTCGGATGCTTCTATCTTGGAGCAGTGCAGGCTGAAATCTGTAATACAATGTCTTGTTCTTCAGATTCTGAGGATAATACTGCCAATTTTTGTAAGAGTGAAACAAAGACAAGCCAAAGATTGCACCTTGATCTTCGTCATATTCCTCCATCTTGCTCTCTGGCTGGAGATAATGGATGAGGAGCTTTCGTTGGGGCAATCCAGATCTTCTTCCCATGGAGAGCCTCCTATTCATGATAAGATTTTCTTTATGCCTTAAATCTCTCTGCATATCTGCCATCTTCTTCTCTCTTTCCCCACCAGGCTCGGCAATCATCTTCTTTCTTTCCTCCTCGATCTTCATCTCTCTTTTCTGAATCTTTCCCATTTTCCTTCTCTCCACTTCCATCTTCACCTCTTCTTCACCTATCTTCTCCATTATCTTCCTTCTTTCTTCCTCTATCTCTGTCGTCATCCTCTTTCTTTCCCCCTCTATCTCTGCCATCATCTTCTTTCTTTCCTTATCCATATGCATCTCTCTTTCCTCCATGTCCGCCATCATCTTCTGTATTGCCTCATTCATCCTCATCTCCCTGTCCTCCATCTCCACCAGCATCTTCTTTCTCTCCTCATCCATCCTTATCTCTCTTTCCTCCATCTCCACCAGCATCTTCTTTCTCTCCTCATCCATCCTCATCTCTCTTTCCTCCATCTCCCCGATCATCTTCTCTTTTTCTCCCGCTATCTCCGCCATCATCTTATCTCTCTCCTCATCCATCCTCATCTCTCTTTCCTCCATCTCCCCCATCATCTTCTTTTTTACATCCTCATTCTCCGCCATCATCTTATCTCTCTCCTCATTCATCCTCATCTCTCTTACCTCCATTTCCCCCATCATTTTCTTTTTTAACTCTTCTATCTCCGTCATCATCTTCTCTCTTCCCTCCTCCATCTTTACTCCTCTTTCCTCAATTTCCGCCATCTGCTTCTCTCTTTCCTCGATTTCCCTCATCATCTTCTCTCTTTCCCCTTCTATCTCCTTCATCATCTTCTCTCGTTTCTCCTCTACCTCCGTCAACATCTCTCTTTCCTCGATCTCTTTCAGCTTCATCTTCTCTCTTTCCTCCATCCCCATCATATCCATTTCTCTTTTCTCCATCTTCCTCACTTTCTCCTCCATCGCCGCCATCCTCAGGCTCTTGTCAACCTCAAGAACCCTGAACTGGTTCATCAGAGCTTTGATCTGGAGCTTAAGCTTTCTCTTGTCAGAAATCCAGCGCTGTTCTCTATCAGCCAACATGCCCATCACCTTATCGTTAGCTTTGGCATCTTCCATCCTTAGAATTTTCATACGGGCAACTTCCGATTCAGCTTTCCTCACAGCGGCTATCATCTTTTCCGCCGGCTTCTGAGCTCTCCAAAATAGAAGTCCCAGAAGACTTGCGCTGCCGCGGAGCAGCATCTCTGCCAGGTGGCCCCGCCGCGTCTTCTCGATGACGCTCTCGTCCGCCGCGGAGGAGAGAAGATGTAAAGAGAGAAAGGAAGAAGATATCCCAAAGTACATCGGGTAGAGGCTGCTTCCGTCCCTGAATTTCTCCTCCTCTGCCCAGACCGAACCTTGCCCGTCTTCTTTTTCATCATCCGCCTCTTCTTCATCATTATCTTGCGCCATGGCAATGGTTATCAAGAGCGAGGCTCTACCGATGAAAGCTCCAACAATAGAGTCGTCATCCGGAGATCCAGAAAAGTTCTCAACTTTTAGAAATCGGAAATGATCTAGAGAGAGAGAGAGAGAGAGAGATTAGTTGGAATTCTCTTTCACTGTGGGACAGCTCACATTGGAAGGACAGTCCAACGGGAACAACACTGTTACCTCACTTTTAAGACCAGTTTTTAGTTGACTTCCTGTTGCATCGTCGAAATCATCGTGAGGAAAACCGGGCAGTAAAAGTCAATGACATCGGAGGGATTGGCGAGAGATCAAAGTAAACGAAGGATCGGATATCGCTGCGATAATTCTGGCAGTTCATCTTTATAAAAGTTGCAACTTTATTTAAAGAAAAATATTAGTTTAGGTAAAAAAGAAGAATAAAGTTTTAGCATGCCAAAAGAAAAGGCTCGATTCAATTATTACCTGATAAATTAGAGCAAGTGGTTAGATGCTAAATAAAATTATTATATTCATGATTATGGTAATCGAAATTACCTGTTTTGGAAAAGGGGTTGCAATTTTGGTGCTTGCCATGCTGTTGATTTTATCATCATGATCAAAGTGGATGTCCCGTAGGTTTCTGATACATGTTTCATGCTAACGGTAGCATATCTATTAATGGAATAACTAGAAAGCTGATAAGAACCCTAGATCATATCATTAGGGATTTAAATTCATAGTTTCACCGACATTGCTCGAAAAGAAATGCAAATCGAGACAGATCATCGATCCCCTTCACTGTAAGGTACATAAATTTTCTATTCCGTAGATGATTTCCCAACCAAGATCCACCTACCGGGTGCTGTCATTCATGCAAGCTGGGAATTCTAAAAAGGAGCATCACTGCTGTCACCGCATGAGGGTTATTGTGGTCTTTATTGGAATCCATAACACGTTGGCACCATGATTAAAAACCCGGATCATGGGGGGATCGATTTTGGTCTTTACGGTAGACAGGATTGGGAATCCTTTCTGATGATACCCCATGGATCTTTGAAGAAATCGGTCCAACTTCATTATCAGTTCCCTCAATATGATCTCAAACTAAATGATTCGAACTTCATCAAGCCCATGATTTGGGGGAGCAAGACAAACAATTTGGATGAGAGATTGATAGGTAGATTTTTTAAAGATAATTTCCTAAGTAATGTAGTGTATTACAACAATTTCATGAGAGATTGATGGGTAGATCTTTTAATCATTCTGATTTCGGCTAAATATGATTGTGTAGACTGATTACCGTCTAAATGTCTTGATCGTAGGCCCATAAAAGCCTAAGGAATAAATAATTATGCATGAAAAAAAGTCAAAAATAAACAGTAGCTTACAAAAGATGCACAAGGCGGTCTCCACGGGCGAATTTCTTTAGAGATAGAAAGGGAGAGCACTGAAAAAACATGATGATGGCGTCAGACGGGTGTTTCTAATACTTCCTCTTCCTGACCTTGAAGCTGGAAGATCGGATGACGTCATCATCAGCCGTGAGCCTTGTTTCAAGGGCAGTCATGGATTCCGGCTTGGTGAAGTAAGTGAACAGAAGATAGATGCCATCGAAGTAGGTGTTGGTCTCTCCAGCCTTGTTCTTCTTTCTGATGCTGAAAGCAAGAGGGATGACTCCACGGTTGAACACTTCCACATACATTCCTCCTCCGGCTACTAGCAACTGCATCAGACACGATCAAATCAAATCAGCTCTCAAAGGGAAATTGCCACTCCCATCTCTCCAATCAGTGATTTTGATGATGACGTGGGTGGGAATTAGGAACCATCTGTTCTATATGAAATGTTAGTTTGAAATTGGAGATTCCCCGACAAAAATTTACGAAGTTTCGAAAATTTAAGCGAATGATCACTTAAATTCTCCAATATAATACCGGAAGATAATTGATTGTAGGAGAAAAATTGATCTCAGAGATCGAATCTATCTTCCCGAGGATTCGGAACACGAACTTTTTCTTCAATGGGTACAGAAGAAAGGACAAAAATGCCAATTCACCTCTTCGTATCTCTGAGTGAAGGCTAAGCGTTCATCTTCGGTCATATCCGGCCTAAGAACGGCCATGGTCTCGTACTGGCGAAGCCCAGGAGGGCACTGCGGCTCCTCCTTCTCCTCCGTTGCTCCGGCCACGGCCACAGCGGTGGACACAGATCCGGCGTCGCCTTCCCCGTCTCTCCCTCTCTCGAAGAAAGACCCGGAGAAGTCCAGAGCCATGGCGCGAACGGTTAATACGGCGTTGGACGAAGTCTTGGATCCCAGACGCGAGTGGCACCATTTCAGCTGTTTTGAGGCGGAGATGAAGGAATGGGAAGGAGCTAGGGAGGAGGAAGATGAGATGGCTAGCGCGGAGGGGAGAGGGATCGACGCCATTGATACGTGACTCTGCGAGAGGATGATGCCCTCGCGGTGATGGGGGTGAAAAGGAAGAGTATCTGTGCACTTCTGGATAAGGGACATCACTAAGAGATAGCGGGCTGCCGGGCCGACATGTGTTCGGCCCAAAATGATTAACCTGGCCCAAATGCACATAAGGCGGCAGTGTGTGGGCTAGGTCAAAAGTTAGGGGTTTTAAGTTTTGACAAATTGTAGGGTTAAATTCCAAAGAGGGTCCACTACTTTGTGCAGGAGAAAGGAAGTTTTTACTTGCCCTGGAGCAAGGGATCAAGGTCTTGACCGCTGATCGTCTATCCTAACTAAGTCAACATAAAAAATTGTGTTGACCTTATTTCCTTTAATGCAAGTTAAATTGATGGGGAAAACAAGAAATTGGATGTGAATATGATGGTTTTTGACGTGAATCAGATGATTTTAAAATAAAAAAAAAGGAAAAAAGAGAGAGATAAAAACAGGAGAGGCAACATGCAAGATGGAAATAAATTGCAGGGAAATGAGAGGACAAAGAGAAAAAAATGAGAATAAAAAAGAGATACAATGGATGTCACTGATTTAGACGATGGAAGATTATTAGTTGGTATGAATGATCTAATAAATTTTCTACCGATGCTTTGAATATTGTACATTTTGCTTTTAGTGAAGATGATTTTATTATAGAACATTTATTTTCAAAGACCACAACACAAGTGAAAGATACTACTATTGTAAGAAACACGAGTATCAATGATTATAAATGACCATGATTTTTTTTGAGTTGTGAGGAATGATATGGTAAATCATATGGTAGACACATATGGGATGGTGGATCTGAATGGTGAATCAATTCATCTCAAGAAGGAGCAACAGAAGAGAAGAATATTAAGTGCTGAAGGGGGAGAGGAACCATCGATGATAGGAAACCCTATGCATCGAGGGAGAGAGAAGAAATGGAGAGCAAGAGAGTGGAGTGTGAGTGGATTGTCCCTCCTAGATGAGTATTGATAACATGCTAATTAGACATGATAATACATGATTATTGATGCATATTAAGGCATAAATGATTTCATTCCTATGCATGTTATCATATTTATGAGTATTTATCTATCATTCTATGAAAAAGTCGTCATAATCCTAAAATATTTTAATTTAGGGTTAATTATGATGAATTAAAGATAAATAATTTTATAACCTATCTTTACTTGAGATTATAAGTGTTTTTAAAGTTAAAATAGTGAGAGAAATCATTTTAATAAACATTTATTTAATTTTCTAAAGTTAAAATCTTTAAGAAATAAATATATTTTTGAAATAGAAATTAAAACTCTTATTATTTATTGATTTTAACTTTTTAGAATGATAGATAATTAAATTTCGGATCAATTGAAAGAAATTTAGATTAATTTGGAGCTATATTTTGAAAGTTATGAATTTTCCAATTTTTAGGGATTTTTCCAGAATTTTTATGAATTTTTCTAAATTTTTAATGAATTTATAAGGATTTTCCGGAATTAAAAATCGAATTTTCTAATTAAATATCAAATTTTCAGATTAATTTAAGTGCAGGGGTGACGTGGCAGCTTGTGGGACATCCGATTGCGCGAGTAATATGAGCCGTCGATCTTCACTTAAATACGGTGGACACATGGCTTAAATCGAGGGTTCATCGATTGATTTAATCGCGACTGTTGATCTCAAAGAGTTATAACGGTCGAGATTAAAACAGATGAAACACATCGTGAGCGTTCGATCAAGATCAAACGGCGAACATTTCAAAGCGTTTTATAACGCGCATCGACGTGGCATCATCTCACGCGTCCGATCGCGATCGAACGACCGCGACTTAATGGTAACGGTTTGCGATGGACCGTTTCATCAGAGCCGTTGATCGATTTGATTAGATGGTTACGCCTAAATACCCTATAAATTGAGATGTTCTTTCGATTTGTAAAGCATTTGAGAGCAAATCAATCAAATTGATCTGTTTAGACACCAAATCTCTTGAATCTCTCGATCCTAACCTCTTCTAGACTCAATTCCGCGTCCACAGAGTGCTTAAGATCGAGATTTGGGCAAAAGACGAGGAAGAAATTGAAGCTTGAACTCGATGATCGCGATTTTTGGATTTTTAATAAAAAGCCTTAATCCCGGCCATTAATTGGGTTAATCCAATCACAATTGTGGGTTAGTGGAGTCGGTTTTTACTAATCTTTCATCTATTCATGTTCAATTTCTGTTTAGATTAGTAATTTGATTTAATTTCAAGCTTATTTTTGGTATTTTTGTGATTTTCAATTTCGGAAAAATCATCCCACTTTGATCTTCAATTTCTCCGTGAAATCAAAGTCAAATTCGATGATTTTTGATTCCGCGGAATTGTCTTGAAGTTATCTTTCATAATCTACAATTTTCCCCAATTTCTATCATCGATTCATCATCTGATTTGATCAAATTCGAAGAAAACATCAGAAATTTCCCTAATTTCTTGTGGATTTGACCCTTATTTACCATTATACCCCTCAATTCGAGATATTTTCATCAAATTGGTAAGTTTAGAATTATTTTTGACTCTTGACCGTGTGCAATTGATGACCACTCAGTCTTGATCCGTTAGGCATATCCACTCGCACTCCCCATCATGCTAGAATGTAGAGATCAAACATGACTAGCTTTTAAAGAAACATAGTCATCTGAAGTCTTTCTCAAACCTTTTGTGAAGATTTCAGCAAGGTGGCTAGAGGCATCAATGTGAGGAGTGCTGATAAGGCTAGCAGGGACTTTTTCACAAAAAACGTGATGAACAATCTCAATGTGTCTAGTGCAATTGTGAAAGGAGGGGTTGATTGCGATGAAAATGTTGACTTGATTATTGCAATAGATTGGTGATGATCTCGATTACACGTGTTTTTCGTCGTCGTTGTGTATCGATTTCATGTAATAAAATTTATATTTCCTTACTTAGTATAGTGTAAGCAAGGGTCGAATCCACAGGGAGCTGAGGTAATGAGATTAGATATTTAAATGAAAGGTGAGAGAGCGTGGAAGAAGTGAGAGATTGGAAAGAAGTGCAAACGTAAATGCGGCATGTAGAGATGAATATGAGTGATAGTTTTTAGGTTTGTTTTTTAATTAGGAGAGAAAATATGAATTCCAATGGAAAAGCAATGTAGAAAGAAATACAATGGGGATGAGATGATGACAAGGTGAGAAGAGTGGTCGGCGGTAGTGATAGATCGATGAATCGATGTGTAGCGATAGGGATAGAGAGAGAGTTACAAGTCTCGATGATGTCAAAGCCACTACATTAAAAGAAAATAAGAAATAAAAAAAAGGGAAAATACAAGTTTACTGTTTATGGAGATGATGAACACAAGCAAGAACTCAATCCGGATCGTCGCACAAACCCCGTCGGTGTGCCCGTCCTAGGCCGGGTGATGCTCGATCTGCTCCGATCACAATCTTTGCTTGCTCCCTTCTCCACTACAAGGTTGAGCATCAAACAATGCTCCTCCTTGGGCCTTGACCTCTCCCTCTCCTTCTGGTAGCCTGATGCTAAGAGAGAGCCAAAAAATGCAAGGAGAGAGAAAATGAAGGCTTTTATAGTGAGTTCTTAGGGTTTGAGTGTAAAGAGGGTAAAAGAGTCCAATTATTAAAATCATTTTTTTTCAAGCTTTATTGTTTGATCCAAGGGTATATATGGATAGAGGGTTAAAAGATGAATCTAGAAATAAAATTTCAGCTCAAAACTCCATCTAGATCATGAGATATCATGATTTTAATTTAGATAAATCATAGTCTTTGATTGAGATAGTGCAGAGTGGCATTTTCTGTAAATTACTGACTTCGGAAATTCCTGTAAATCAGAGGGGCATTTCTGTAATTTTTTACTTTAAAAATCAGAGTGGCATTTTTGTAAATTTTTTACTTCGAAAATTGGAGGGCATTTATGTAAATTTTTACTTTAAAAATCGGAGTAGCATTTTCATAAATATGCTCAAAAAAAAATCTGAAAAGTCCCTAAAAAATTAAGAAAAATTCCAGAAAAATCCTTAAACTTAGAAATTGAATATCTCACAAAAATACAACTCTTTTTTCACAAAAATTTCTCCATTTGATCAAGAATTTAATCCTCTATCATTTTATCCTAAAATATCTAAAATCATGAGAAAAAATTAAGGTCTCATTTAATAAAAATTAAGGTCTCATTAAGGTCCAACCTCCTTAAAAATAAGGAGATTGGCCCAATATTCACTCTAAATCAATTTTGGATTAACCTAAAAATATTATGATGATACCTTTACCAAATCCAAACCTCATTTACCATATTTCATAAAAATATGGTTGTCTTGGGGTCCAAATTTAGTAGAGAGTTGTTTCCTCTTTCCTCTTATCGTCATCCATATCCATGCTTTCCTACTTGCATACCTATGTCCCTACATCCACATAACTCATAGAAAATATGAGAATTCAATCACTTGAATTTGAAAGAGTCAAATGGGGTTAGTCTCATAGCATAAGTAATTGAAAAGAATAGTGCATGATAGGACATATCTATTTTTTTACTAAATTAGCACTAAATAGATGCAAGTTGAGTATATGACTGGAATGTAATGATGAATACAAAAATATCATAAAAAGATGATAACGTGCATTATATGACTAAAAATTATGTGTTAAAATCCATTTATAATGATGAAAATGAATGCATCAATGACACGTTATCAATTGGCACAACCTTATCTATGGGAAAACTAAGCTCATGGAGTAAGGAGAGTACCTATAACATCTCGGAGGAAGCATCAGCAATAAAATGTTACTCAGCTTTGGCACTGGAGAGAGAAATGACTTATTTTTTTCTAGCTCCCCCAAGTGACTAGATTCCCTCCAAAAAAGGTGCAAAAACCAATAGTAGATTTTTGGTCACCACAATCGTTTGCATATATAGAGTCATAGTATGTTTTGAGGCAAAGGTGATCGCAGTGCTGATGTAGTAGGCCACACCTAAGAGCATGCTTGAGATAAGCAAGAATGCATAAAGTGGCATGTTGAGTGTCCTGGGGTGCATGCATAAATTAGATGAGAAGGCCCATCGTATAAGAGATATCCAAATGCCTGACCATCAAATGAATAAGTTTCCCAATGAGACAACAATAAGTGTTCACATTTTTAAGAAACATGGAATTCGAATCCCAAAAATTAGCCTTTCTATAAAGGGGGAACTAATGTGGTTTGCAACCAAGTAGTCCAATCTCCTCAAGTATATCAAGCACATTCTCACGTTGGTGAAGAACCAACTTCTTGAGTTGATAAACAAACTTGATGCCTAGAAAATACTATGTATTACCCAAATTGTGGATAGTGAGGTGTTGGTGCAAGAAGGGCTTGATTTGAGAAACGCCATTGTCACTCCTAGTGACGAGGATATCATCAACACATAGTATAACACAGTTAGTTGAAGGTGTTTCTCTAAAACACCATAGGGTCTAACATGCACATGTTTAACCTTGGAACAAGAATAAGCTAATAGAATTCAATGAACTAAGTTCAAGGGCTTTTCTTTAAGCTCTAAATTGCATTTCAAAGATGAAATATTTGGTCAATCTCCCCTAGAACTACGTACCCGGGTCTTGTTAAAAAAGCGTTGGAGAGATCCAACTAGTGGAGAGACCAACCTTGATTCAAAGCCAAGGAAGGAAGCATGCATATGGAATTACAATGAGGGGAGAAGGTTTCCTTGTAATCCACATCATATGTTAAAGTGAACCCTTGCAGAGATGAATGGTGCCATCAAGGTTGTCCTTCAATGTAAATACCAATATGCATGTAATAGTATTAGTATGAGAAGGGTAAGGAACCAACACCCATGTATCACGCTTGACAAGTGCCTCATATCCAAAGTCCATAGTCGCCCTCCAAGGAGGTAGTTCCATGGCCTCATTGTGGGACTTGGATATGGAATGGGTGATAAGGGAAATAGAAAAGTTTCAATAGCTAGTATGCAAATGATCATAATTAACAAAGTGGGAAAGCAGGGGCGAACAGTGCATGAATGCTTAACTTTACATAGAGTAATGAGTAAGTGAAGATCATTCGAAGGCAATGCATAGGGCATTGAACTTGAGCATTGAGTCAAGGTTACAAGGGGATAAGGCACATAGATTAGATTAGAAGCAATCATGCACGGAGTTGGAGATGGAGGAGGAAGTTGTGGTAGTAGTAGTGGAGACGGAATTGGAGAAGGAGAGGAGTTTGAGAGGGAATCCTCTAGTAATAGAGTAGGAAGTGAAAGATTTCCCAGATTAGGTGTAGGCGGTAAGGTCAAAATAGGAGGGTGAAGGCAAAGAGTGATAACATGCAACTTATACCCAAGATTATATGATTATTTGTGCATTTTAGACATAATTCATAGCATTCATGTGCATGTTATCATACTTTGACTACATATTCATCATTCTATACAAGTTACATCAAAAATCTCAAAATGCATTATTTTAAGTTACATCAAATATAGTCATGCATAAATAAAATTTGAATATTTAAATAGATTAGTTACATTTATATTTGAGATTTTCTTTAAGTTTTAAATACAAATTTTAAGAGAAAATATTTTTTTTACACACTCATCTATTTTTCCAAATAAGATGACTGTAATTTTGGGTTAGAAATTTATTCTCTTATTATTTTTTAAATTAAAATGTATAAAATGATATATTATTTAATTTATGATAAATAATTTGGATTAAAATTAGTTATATTCGAAAGTTTATGAATTTTCTAATTTTTAAGAAATTTTCTAGATTTTTATGATTTTTTATGATTTTTTTGAATTTTTTTTTATTGCTTTTAATTAAAATCATTAGAAATTATATTTATAAGTGTGGGCTGACATGGCACACGTGCTTGCGTGCCACGTGACATGCACGTGGCACACATGTAGGCAAGTGTTAAGAAAGTGCCACATGTGAACAACCTTAATGGGCTTACTTTCATTTAACTAAATCATTAGCTCGTTTATACCAGCATATTTCACTTTCTTTTTCAAATGTGGGACTGTATGTATTTTATTTTTATTGCACGTGCTGTGGCCTTTGATTTTCGCTTAAAGCCAAGGGGTATGTGGCACATCATGATTGTTTACAATTCATTTTATCTATATCAAGCGATCTCAACCATTCATCTGCGGAGTTAGAACAGCTAAGTGCCTATGCAAGTTCATGTGATCATTGAAAATACACATTCACGCGCCAAAATAATGTCTAAACTCACTAAAATTATGATTTAATAATGAATTTATTAAGATAATGGTGAGTAAGGGTCTAATCCATTGAGAATTAGGGAAAATTTTGAGATATCTCTAAAATTTGATCAAATTGGATGATGAATTAGGTTTGAGAAATTCAAGAAATTAATATTTTTAGAAAGAATACTCCAAAATGAATCTATGGAATAAAAAATCACTCAATTTAGATTAGTATTCATGGAGAAATCAAGAAGCAAAATAAGGAGGGAAAATTTGACCACAAAGAGAGAGCAAATAACTAAATTTTATCAAATTAAACTAATGTATGCATCAAAATTAAAATATAATGTTATAGGACAATAGATTAGGAGCAAAACATGTAATATATCCTAAAATTGCACTCAAAATGATCCAATTAATTGCTAGATCGAGGATTATGTTGTCCTAGAGGCTTGATCAATAAAAAATCCTCAAATGCGTACACCATCGAAGAAGGGGAATATAAATAGAGTGTGAATTGGGTGTGGTTGTCGGTTCACCTCTCTTCTTTAATAAATGTCTCTAATTAAAATTTAGGAGATGAATCACAATTTTTAAGTTGTGGATGTCAGATTCTTGATGGAGAGATCAAATCACGCTGCATCATCGGGTAAAGTGTCAAATCAAATCGTTGTGTAACAACTATCATTTGGTTTTCATTGAATGCTTGAAACGATGCCACATATCCCCAAGAGTTCATCAAGGGCATTTAATCTGGACCATTATAACTCCCAAATGGACGGTTAGGATTGATCGATGGTTTATAAAAGCGAATGGCCATCTAATAAGAACACACCCTGTACCCACCCCTTTAAGTGAAAATTGAAGGTTGAGATCAAATCTTCTTTTTATGCTTGGATCTGACGCCTCTAGATGTGTCACGTCATCTGTGATGAACTAAAACTTGCATTATTTATATCGTTGTTGTGTTTTAATTCATGCAATACATTTATAATACCTCACTTCGGACAATAGTAAGCAAGGGTCGATCATCAGGGAATCTAGGTAATGAGGCTTGTGACTAAGGTAGAAGAAAGGAGGAATTCCTATAGTAGGGAATATTAGAACTTAGACGAGAAATTTATAGAGATAGTGAATGTTATTGGATAGATTAGGTTTCTGTAGTTTTAATTAGAGGAGAAGGAATGATGATTGGATGGAATAGAGATTGAATGATGATGGAAGAAACATATGAGGGGAAAAGAATAGAGGTATAAGAGTATGGAGAAGAATGAAAGATTTGGGTAGAACTTATGAAGTCGAATGGAATAACCTATGATTTAAGCAAACTACAATGAACTATATTAACCATGGAAAGGTCTACAAGAAAATCTCTCATCAGAATCTTCACACAAATCCCATTTTTCGGTGCCAATCCTAGGCCGGGTGATGCTTGATCCGCTACGACGTCGAGCTCCACTTGCTTACCTTCTCCAGAGCAAACTTGGGCATTCCACGACACCCAGCTTGGGCCTAAGCTTCTTCCCTTTTCTTGCTGGTGACCTGGTGTCAAGAGAGAGCCAAAAGACAAGAGAATTCAGAGTGGGAGAAGAGAAACTTTAGGAGTTAGGGCTTCCAGCCAAACCGACGGACATGATTGATTTCCAGGACCTTTAGGCGTCCGATGGAAAATTCAACTGTGTGGATGGGAAGAGCACGATGAGATTAGCCTGCCATCAAAATTTCAGCCCAATCGAACGGCTAGATCAGAAGATATCAACGTTTCTCCCCCTAGCGTTTCTAGCTGTTGATCTGATGATCTCTTGCATCAGCAGCCCTAAATCAATAAACTCCCGAGATCGTGCCACGTCACCTTAGAACTGACCACTGGATTTTTGCCACGTCACCTGCACAAGTAAGTGACAAAACAACAAAACAAATTGGTGAGTCACGAGCTTCTTCTTTTCGCGAATAAGAGAGCGCCACGTCGCTCTCTGATAACATGCAATCTTAACATGATAATACATGATTATTAATGCAAAATAAGGCATAAAACATTCCATTTATATGCATGTTATCATACTTTGAGTACATTTCTACCATTTCATGCAATTTTATGTTATAATCTCAAAGTGCTTTAATTTAGGGTTAATTATGACGAATTAAAGATAAATGATTTTATAACCTATCTTTACTTGAGATTAGAAGTGGTTTTTAAAGTTAAATAATGAGAGAAATCATTTTTATAAACATTCATTTAATTTTCTAAAGTTAAAATCTTAAGGAAATGAATGTATTTTTGAAATAGAAATTAAATATCTTGTTATTTAAATATTTTGACTTTTATATTGATAGATAATTGAATTTCAGATCCAATAAAAAAATTTGGATTAATTTGGAGTTGTATTTTGAAAGTTATGATTTTTATAATTTTTAGGGATTTTTCCATATTTTTCTGAATTTATTTTTGAGTTTAAATCGTTTAAAAAGAATTAAAAAATTAAAAAAGGGGGGTTTATTTCGTGCAGGGACCCACGTGGATGCGACATGGCACGCAAGGCCACGTGGCAGAGCCACGTGGACCCACGAGAGCGCTTGCATGGCGCAGATGTGACACATATACATATTATATATTTCATACATAGGGTTATAGTACATATAAGCATTCCGTCATCGGAATTCACTATCCTTATATTTTGTCGCGTCTAATAAACCAATCCCTTTTATTTTATTTTTTCCGTGTGGGACTATGTTACCCTCTTTTGTTTTAATTTCAGGTGACGTGGAGCTACGTGGTGCGTCGGATGTGATTGCAAAGCGTCAATCCAGTGGACGCAAGGTCCACCAGATCACAAATCAAGCACGTGTCTTAAATGAGAGTTATAACGGTCGAGATTAATCATGATGAAATGCATCAGAGGCGTTAGATCGTGATCCAATGGATGCATTTTTAAGGCATTTTATATCGCATACACACGTGGAGATATCTCATCCGTTCGATAAAGATCGAAAGGAAGGTGATGCGGAACGACGGGTCGGGATTGTCGACCGTTCCGGACCACAGGGACGAAGACCTATCTAGGTTATGAGATGTGTTCAAAGAAAGTAAGAAAACAACGAGTAGTGATAAACACTACAACGAAGGACGTGAACGCCCGATGAACGCATCAAGGGTATCTCAGAAATGAGTTAGGCCTATCGATAACCCGGGACTCAGAAGGTACTGATACTGTAATGCGACGGGTTCCTTGGTACCGCACACCCACCTTCAACCCGTCCGAAGTGAGACCAAAACCAAAAAAAAAGAAACCTATCTACCCTAATCCCTTATCAGATGACACTCAACTATCCTAGCCCCGGCGGTGGAAGCACGTTCGGGAGACACTAAGGGAGCTAAATGAAATTCAAAGGGGCAGCTGCGGGCGTACCTACGGGGCCGAGGCCCGGTCGGTCGTGATGAGTAGCCACGGGTAGTCCGACGGCGATCAACTTGAAAAGAGAATGACCCCAGGCTGGGGTCAGACCACGAGGTAATACTCGGGTCCGACCGTCTCACGCACCAACCAGTAGGAGCTCTTGCTTGACAGTCCGGATGGCGGTGACCAAACGGTCCGGCTCTATCAACTCCCCAATTGACAAGGGAGGAGAGCCGGTCGCTAAAGGCCGAACCCCAAGATGAGTGCCGAAGCATGGGGTAGCGGCTGCTGGCGGCCGAAGCACGAAGCAACGACGGGATAACCGCGACGTGGGTCGGTGGGTCAGTTGCGGCGGGCGCGCGACGTGCGCGAGCGGCAACGGTACACCAAGTGCACGTGGCGGGCTGGTAGAGTTCGGGCGGCCACTGGAGGCTAGAAGGTGGCGTGGGCGAGGCGGACCGTGAGGGCGCGGCGTGGCGACCTGTTGAAGATGCAGCAGGGGACAATCGTGGGGCAGTCTCAGAGCCCTGGTTGAGGCAAGGGCTGCATGCTGGATGCTGGCGGGGTGTTGGCAGCGCTTGGGGGATGCTCCAGAAGGTCTCGGGTCAGGCGGCGGACCCGCGCGCACGAGGGGCATTGGCGTGGGGACCGGGCCGGGGCGGCCTCGGGGCTGGCCCACAAAGAGACGGGCCCGGGGTGGTAACTGACGAGGGGTCTCACGTGCTTCCCAGAGGTGGTTCCTGGGCAGGATAGGGGCAACCGACGGTTGATGGGCGACGATCCAAGAGGGCTAGACGAGACCCTTGTGAGGGGAATCGGGGGCGGGGACCCCCGGTTCACCCCTACATGGGCTCGAGGGCTTGGAGGAGATCCCCAAAGAGGGGTTCAATCCTCCTCACACCAAAGGAGCCGGCGGCTATTCCAAGGGGTGGCGACAGCCGGCGGGGTTTTGTCCGTGGATCTTCATGCAAAACTGGTAAAGAAGGTTGGGGGACTGTGGATGGGGAGCAGAGGGAGATCCACGATGGCTAGAGGAGACTTTGGAAGAATTTCTTCACGGTAGGCGGCCATGGAGAAGAGGGGGATAGGGAGGATTCATAGGGGGGAGAGGAGGGTTCCAAGGAAAACCCTACAAGAGAAGAAAAGGGGGGGGGGGGATCTAGGGGAGTAGGGTTCATCCAAGAACTCATAATTTCATCAACGGGACATCATCCCGAAGTGGCGCCCCTCCTAACCCTTATATATGAGGGTTAGGGGCATTTTTCGGTAATTTGGTCTTGTTGACCAAAACCCACCCATAAGGGAGATTAGGGCCACATGATCAAATAAACCTTCCGTAATACAATTTAAGGCC
This sequence comes from Lemna minuta, assembly GCA_024174645.1. Lineage (NCBI taxonomy): Eukaryota > Viridiplantae > Streptophyta > Magnoliopsida > Alismatales > Araceae > Lemna > Lemna minuta. The sequence continues at coordinate 3,028,399 of CM044114.1, forward strand.
TTCCTAACAATAGGCCGCTAACATGCAAATTAAAATTGTCCAACAAAAAGGCCACAAACATTCGGCCATGATAATTCAAAGCTAGAAAGGGAAAAGGGATAGAGTCAACCTTTTCAGTCGCCCCGTTGACTAGGGCGTGTAGACAAAACCAGGATCCTTCACATCGGCTCCGGCATGTCGTGCGGGCTGGGATCTGGTCTTTGGTTTAAGATGGTCCCCATCAAAAGGCGTTTTACGACGAATCAATTGCGAGGCTTCATCGGGAACGTCCATTAGCGATCCAAGGGCTGAGATTCAACCATAACGGTTCGCCCTCACGCATTTAATGTGGACTGTTGATGAAGATTAAACGCTCCATCCGACGGGTTACCCCCAAATCACCAATAAATTAAGGTGTTCTTAGATTTTGTAAGACATTTTTGGATGATTTCACCAAATTGATCTATCTACACCCTTCCATCCTTGAATCTCTCTCTTCTAATCTCTTCTAGACTCGTTTCTGCGTCCACAGAGTGATTAAAAGTGAGATTTCATCATTTGATTAAGGAGAATTCGTCTCTTGAACACCGATGCTCATGTTTGAAATCGCGGAATAAAAAGCCTCGATCCGGCGATTAATTGGATCATTTCGATCGCTATCTCGGGTTAGAATACGTGTTATCCCTATAATCTTTCGTCATGTATCATCAATTTTTAATTTAGGATCGTAATTTAGTTTGATTTCATTGTTAATTTTGGTTTTTAGTTCTTCCGATTTTTGGAAATTTCATCCCATTTCGCTCTTTGATTTCTCCGCGAATACTAATCCAAATCGAGTGACTTTTGATTCCGTGGATACGTCTTTGAGTTATCTTTCTAAATTCACAATTTTCCCGTAATTTCTATCACCAATTCATCATCCGATTCAATCAAATTCTAAAAGATCTCTCGAAAATATCTTATTTCCCTATGGATTTGACCCTTATTTACCATTATACCCCTCACTTCGTTATTAAATCATTAAATTGGTAAATTTGGTTTTATTTTTAACACGAATCGGTGTGCAATTAACTACCGCATCGATTCGTTCCGACACTCTCTTATTCCTTTGGCGGTCAAAAATGATGGTGCGCGAGAGGAGCTCCGCATCACTTGCGCAGGTAAGTAAAAAAAAAGATTATTTTAATCCCAAAAACGGTTAGGTGAGAGGAATCTGCAGCGATTAATTTTGCCGGAGGTTCCTTCTTTTAGCACAAATAAGAGAGCGCCACGTCGCTCTCTTATTTTTCTTTAGATGCAAAACGACGAAACGGAAACAGCAAAATGACGAAATAGAAAATAGAGTTAACGATAGAGCAAAACGACCAAAACGGAAACAACAAAACAACGAAATAGAAAATAGAGTTAACGATAAAGCAAAATGACAAAAGGGCAGGTAGAAAAAAATGATAAAAAAGAAGGGCTAACTGTCCTTGGCGATTATTTTGCCGCAAATTCTCTTCTGTGAGCAAATGAGAGAGCGCCATGTCGCTCTCTCCTTCCTCCTTATAGTCAAACATGACAGTGCCATCCACGTCACCAGCACGGGTAAGTAAACAAATAGAATAGAAATGAAAAATTAGAAAAATCAAAGCTACCAGATCGCGACACGTGTCACCATCTAGTGGTGCTGTTTGACTTACCTTTGAAGATCCAAAATTGTATTTATGCCCCTATTGTTGATAAATATGCAGAAAAATCTTTAAGATAATTCAAGATATATCCTTAAAATGCTCTAAAATTCATTTAAACCCTATGTAAAATCCAGATAAATGTATTTTGCCTTAAGAGACTCATTTCTTTGTGAGTTTATAATCTAAAAGAATTATACAATTATTAAAAAAATCAGGAATGATCACAAAATCATATTGAAGGAAAATATAAGCACTTTAATTATGATAACACACAAATATGTTCCTTTTAAGCTAAGTATTCATGTAATATGCATAGTTTAAAATCATAAACTCTTGTGTTATTAATCTGCACAGATATTTAGTCCCATATGAAAAAAAAGAAAAAATATGTGTCCTTAAAGGGATAGGTGAGTGATCCATGTGGTTAGCTTATGCCCTTAAATGGGCGCTTTAACACTAGTGATGCATGCTACTTGTGCGTAACGCACGTGCCACGTGGTTTGAGTATATGCTGCCATTTGGGGACATGCAAGCACATATGTCACATGTCCACACACGTCAATGCACACTGCAAACCTAATTTTTAAATATTTTTAATTGAAATAAATTCAAAATAAATTGAGAAAAATTAAATTTTTTTCAAAAAACCTCCTAAAATTTAGAATATTTATAACTTTCAAAATAAAACTCATTTTTTTAATCTAAATTTTTGTTTCATTAGAAATTAAATAATCTATTATTCTATAAATTTAAATGTAAGAGTTAACAAGAGAGTGAATTTTTAACTCAAAAAATATACTTGTTTTCATTAGAAAATAAAATTTTTAATAGAAATAAGTGTGTATAAAAATATTTTCATTTATTATTTGCAATTAAAACTAAATTGGGTTATTATCGAAATCTAGCAGAAAACTCTTCAAAATGTCTAAGTTCTAGCTCAAACTTTTCTTTTCTCCAAATCTAGAGGGAGGGAGGGAAGGAGAGAGAGAGAGAGAGGAGGGAAGGGCAGGAGAGAGAGAGGAGGGGAGGTCGGGAGAGAGGGAGGGAGGGAGGGCGGGAGAGAGAGAGAAAGGGAGGGCGGGAGAAAGAGAGGGAGGGAGAGCGGGAGAGAGAGAGGGAGGGAGGGCGGGAGAGAGAGAGGGAGAGAGGGAGCGGGAGAGAGAGAGGGAGGGAGGAGCACGGGGGAGAGAGGGAGGGAGGGATGGCGGGCGAGGGAGAGAGGAAGGGAGAGAGATGAGAGGGAGGGAGGGAGCACGGGGGAGAGAGGGAGGGAGGGAGGGATGGTGGGAGAGGGAGAGAGGAAGGGAGAGAGATGAGAGGGAGGGAGGGAGGGAGAGAGACGAGAGGGAAGGAGGGTGAGGGAGAGAGAGGGAGGGAGGGAGAGAGAGAGGGAGGAAGAGATAGTGAGAGAGGGAGGAAGAGAGTGAGAGATGGAGCGCGGGAGAGAGAGGAGGGAGGGAGGGCGGGAGAGGGAGAGGGAGAGAGGGAAAGAGATGAGAGGGAGGGAGGGAGCGCGGGATAGAGAGGGAGTGAGGGAGGGCGAGAGAGAGAGGGAGGGAGGGAGGGCGGGAGAGGGCTCTCAACTCCCTCCCTCCCTTCCTCTCTCCCTCTCCCGCTCTCCCTCCCTCCTCCTTCTCTCTCCCGCCCTCCCCGCCCCTCCCTCCCCTCTCTCTCCAGCGGTCCCTCCATCTCTCACTCTCTCTCGCGCTCCCTCCCTCCCTCTCCCTCTCTCTCCCTCTCCCTCTCCCTCTCCCTCTCCCTCCCTCCCTCCCTCTCTCTCTCTCTCTCTCTCCCTCTCTCCCTCCCCTCCTCTCTCTCTCCTGCCCTTCCCTCTTCTCTCTCTCTCCCACCCTTCCCTCCTCTCTCTCCTGCCCTCCCTCCCTCCCTCCCTCTCTCCCGCTCTCCCTCCCTCCCTTTCTTCCGCTCTCCCTCCATCCCTTTCTCCCGCTCTCCCTCCCTCCCTCTCTCCCGCCCTCCCTCCCTCTCTCTCTCTCGCCGCCGCGGACTACTCTCTCTCCCTCCCTCTCTCTTCTACCTCCCTCCTTCTCTCTCTCTCTCTTGCCGCCGCAGACTGCTCTTTCTCTCTCTATTTCTCTCTCTCTCGATTTATCTTTCTATGACGTGGCTTCCACATGGATCCCGCGCAAGCTACGAAGCTGATGTGGCATCACCTGGCTGCCAACTGGATCTAGATGGAGTCAACAATTGTGACTGTGCTAGATTTGGATAAAAGACAAAGAGTTGGTGCTAGATTTGGAGAAAAGAAAAGTTTGTGCTACAACTTAGACATTTTGAAGAGTTTGTGCTATATTTGGATAATAACCCAAACTTAATTATAATCTCAAATTTAAAATAGATATAATTTACTCTAAAAGTTTAAATTTTAATTATGCATGATTATCCCTTAAAATAATATATTTTGAGATTTTTATTAAAATTGTAGAGAGTGATGAATATGCATTGAAAGTATGATAACATGCATAGGAATGAAATTTTTTATACCTCTATTTATAATAATAATCATGTAAGTACAATTATAAGTCGCATATTATCATTAATATTAACCACGCCCAGTGGATTGCCGTGGATGCTTGCCGTCATTTCTTGCGTTCGATGGAGATCAAACGACAGTTATTACTCAACACTTCCTGTACACACTATCACGTGATAGATTTTGGACGCTCCAATGAAGATCTGTTGGCCACAATGTAAAGATACCAATTCGTCTCCCCTTTATTTAATCTCAACTATTGAGCAAAGAAGAAGAGACGATTGAATGACTATGACCAATTATCCACCTATATATACTCTCTCTCTTTGATGATATATGGATTATTGGATGTTTAGATCAATTAAAACTTTTGGACGGCTCAGTCTTTGAATATCTTGTTTTGATCCTCTTCTAGATTCAATTTGGCATACAAGGAGTGCTTGAAATCAAGATTTTGTCAAAGGAATAGGAATAATTCTTTGCTTGAACTCTGAAGATCTTTTTTTTGAAACATAGAAAGAAGAGCCTTAATTGGATAATTAATTGGATCATTTTAAGCGTGATATCAGGTTATATTAGATGTATTCCTCTTAATATTTCTTACTATAATATTATATTTTAATTTTGATTTAACTTAAGTTCATATTTTTCTCTCTCTTGGTGAACAAAATTCTTTAATTTTTACTTTTAAAATGTAAATTTTGAAAATGTTTCTATAAATTCTCCAAATTATTCATGAATTGGTCTCTTAATCACCATTATTCTAGTTAATTCATGATTAAATCCTTAATTAAGTGTGTTTTCAATGACCGCACGATCATGCCTTGTCAGTGAGGTATAGGAAGTGAGATGAGCGATAAGGGGAGAAATGGCAAGTAGATTCAAAAAAGGTAATGTCGACAAAAATAATATACTTGCGTTGATATGGAAGGTAAATGTGATAACCCATTGGGGTGCATGAGTAGCCAACAAATGCCCCTTTGAGAGATCAAGGTGCCAAATTAGATATTTTGGGAGTGTGATTGTGGGCAAGTACCACACTTCCAAACACCTATCAAGGTAGGGAGAAAAGTTCATGGTCAGGGTGAAGGTGACAAAGGGGATTTTAGCCCCTGAGTGGAGATGAAGTTGAGTAGTTAAGTAAGTAAGAAGGTGCGAGAAGAGCATTAGAACAAAGGTTATGGGGAACTCCCATTTTCCGCAAGAGAAGTGCTAGTCATGTTTCAAAGCTACCAATGTTTGTGCTTAAGAACACTAGTTTGCTGAAAAATATGTGAAAATGTGGTCTAGTGGAGAATGCCAAGGGAGAGACAATGGTCTTGTAGGGAGTTTTGAATGAACTCCAAAGAATTTTTTATGAAAAGGATTCAGAGGTGGAGGAGTATTGAGTAGATATTTCTTAGAGAAAATGATGAATTGAGGACAAAAAATTCCATGCAACTGTGGAGAAGATACACCCATTGGAAAAGTTATCAACAACAAAGATGTTATAACAAAAACAAAAAATAAATATTACTAGGAGGGTGATTACGCGCAATATTTATATGTAATTACATGTTTATTACTACATTTTGAGGCATAAATCTTACCATTCTTATGCATGCTACTATAATTTGAGTATATTTTCATCATTAATTGTGATTTTTTTCAAAAAACTTAAAATACATCATTTTTAGGGCTCATTATGTATAATAATGAGTTTTAATTTTAAATACATTTGCCTAATTTTGTTTGAGATTTTAATTGAGCTTTAAATGTAATATAATAAGAGAAAAATATTTTGATATCACTAAAAAATTCTCTCCTTTTATATTTTAAAAGTGAATTTAGTGTATTTTAGAGTTAAATAGTTATTTTCTTTTTATTTATTAAATTAAATTTAATAGAATGACTGAAATTTAATTTTTGATCAAACAAAAAATGGATTAAAAAGAGACATATTTAAAAATATATGAATTATCTAATTTTTGGGATTTTTTGGAATTCTTATGAATTTTTTTTTCATTTTTATCAATTTAAATGTTTTAAAAAGGATATTTTTCAAGGTGGGCTGATGTGGCAGTTGATGTGATAACTAATTTGGCGCACATGTGTACGTGATGCCAAGTGGGGATGAGTAAGGGTGCCACATGGTGAGTGAGGGGTTGTTAGTTCTAATTTAGTTTTTTATCTAATATTATAGTTGGTTTGCATAATTACACCCAAGAGATGGTCGTAATATTTTCTATGTGGGACTACGTTCATTTATTTTTGGGCGCAATTGACATAGCACAATGTGGAGCATTTGATCTCCTGATTTAATCATGGCCATTGATAATCACATATGTGGAGTGGTACATGGCAGTTTGTTATTGGGCACCGGTTCACTTTGTTAGGGGGTCGATGAATCCTGGATGTCCATCTACAGGGAGTGATAACTAGTAGGATTAAATGTGCCTAATGATTTCTCATGTGACGAGTGGCCCGATTTAGAGCGTTGAAAGAAGATCTGATAGACGTGATCAATTGGAGATTTGTCTTCACCTAATAATGTGGCTTCATATGGGCGCTCCAACTGCCACAACTTAACTATAACAATTAGTCTCTTGTCGTTTGATCTCAACTATTGATTGAAGATGAAGCGATAATCTAATAGCCAAGCCCAATTCGAAGCATATTTAAACACTCTATCTCTTTGACAGAAGATGTATTCTTGGATTTTTTTTATTAATCAAACCTTTCAGATTGCATTTTCCTTGAATCTCATGATCTCAATGTGTTATAGACATTTCTGCATCCATCGAGCCCTTGAAATCAAGATTTTGTCGAGAGAATAAGGAGAAATCGCTGCTTGAATGCCAAAGTTCCTCCTTGAAATCATGGAATGAAAAGCTCTTGATTGAGTGATTAATTTGATTATTTAAAGAATGATTTAGGGCTAGTTTATGCTTTATTTCGCTAAGTTTTCATTATTTAACATCAAAATTTATACTTCTTTATTGTTTTCTCTCTCCTCACAAAATTTTCTCTCCCTACTCTCTAATGTCTTTATGGATTTTAATCCAATATGTGTGATTTTTTTAATTCTCTAGATAGTTCTTTGAGTCTTCTTTCAAGAACCCACCCTAATTCTCTAATTTTATTGAATTCTAAAGCATCCCTGATTTCTCTAATTTCTAACCCCAATTCATAATCCAATTTGATAGAATTCTAAGAGATCTTAACGACACACCCTAATTTTTCATGGATTCAACCCTTCCTCACCTCTATACAAAATTAAGTTTGATTAATCCCCATTTTAAGTGAGTTTGGTTTTAATTTTGACACATAGACGTATGTTTTTTATCAACGCATGGACACACTTTGTTAGAGGGATCCCAAAATTTCAATGAACAAGATCAAAAGAGTTTTTGCTCGAAGTAAAATTAATTTAGGGTTAGGAGGAGTGAACGTGCTTCCCTAGTTTGCATTTCTCACACTCAAAAGGGAAAATAGAAATTGATGGAAGTGCTTGGAGAAGTTTAGTGCACACCTAAGTGGTGCAAGTGTCGATAGTACTACAATGGATAATCAGAGTAGGAAAGAAGGCAAGAAAGGGCAGTTGACAAGTGGTCAAGAAGAAGCGCATAAAGGCTGCGTCTAGTCTCGCCCCCTAAACTAGTCTTCTTGTCCACAAATCTTGAAAGATACAGTGATAAGAAAAAAATGTAATAGAGAAAAATAGGGCTTAAGTAATAGCATTGATGAATAAAAAGATTAACAAGAAAATTAGGAATATAAATAACTTAAGTTTTCTAATCACAAAATAAGGTTGACCATCTGCAATGGACATAGAGGTGAGCGAGGTAAACGAAATAGGCGAGAAAGAAGGGATGGGGTACCTGCATGTGGGTGGATGCCCTTGAGTCAATGAGCCAAGATAAGCAGGAAGAGGTGTGTAAGGTTGTACTTGGGATAGAAGTGGAGGCAAGGTTGAAGGAATGAGAACCCCCAGGAGTGTTAAGCTTTGTCAAGATATCAAAACTCCTCATGGGTAATGGCCATGGTTTGAGATGAGGGGGCTATGTCAATTGAAGTAGAGTGGGTAGTCGAAGTGGTTTTACCAAAAAAATTTTTCCAATAAATGTCAAAATGCTGGCCGTAGTGATGAAAATGTATGTTGATAACGTGTAATTGATGCATTCATTTTCATCATTATAAATGGATTTTAATGTATAATTCTTTCTAATCTAATACACGTTATCATGCTTTTGTGATATATTTACATTCATCACGTTATTCCACTCATGTACTAATTTTGTATTTAATTAGTGCTAATTATGCATAAATATGAATATGCCTTGTCATCATTCCTTTTGGTTTGTATATCTTGAGACTAACCCCATTTGACTTCTTGGGAGTCAAGTGTAAGAATTCCCACATTTTAAAGAGTTTTGTGGATGCAAGGACATAAGAAAGCATATGGAAATACATGGAGACAAATTGAAATGGAATAGAGGAGAAGATGTCTTCTTCATCTTTTTATGGGCTAAGTCAACTCTAAATCCCAAAAGTCAAAGGGTGTAATTATGGATCAAGGTGGTCAAAGGTATGAAGAAAGGTCAAAGGTGATCAATTTTATCTTTTAAATAATTTTGAAGATCATCCTATCCTTTTGGAGGCAACTGCTTCACTAAGTAATTCAAGGTAAGTCAAAGTTGGTCAACTTTATCTATTTTAGGGAAAGTTGACCAACCTATGCTAAAATATTTTTAAATGAAATTATTTTATATTCAAATTGAAGTGGAGGTCACCCTCTTAAGTTGGGTGTCCTCCTTTCTTAAGGAGGAGTTGGGAGTCACCTTGTTTAGGAGGTGGGGCCCATATCTTTAGAAAGGAAGGTTATTACCTCCTTTTGAGGAGATGAGACTCATTCTTTAGAAAGGGGTTAGGACACATCATTTAGGGGTAATATTACCTCCTAAAGGAGGTAACCACACCCTTGTACGTCCTTGGGGTGATGCATCTCCATCCTTGATCATAAGAGTGAAAGATCTCTACCCTTGGTCACCTAGAACCCTAAAATACCCTCTCTATATAAAGCTCTATTTTCTCTCTCCTCTTTTGGTTTTTGGCTCTCTCTTAGCATTAGGATACCAGAAGTAAGAGGAGAGGAGGTCAAGGCCCAAGAAGAGCATTGCTTGATGCTCAATCTTGTGGTGGAGAAGAAATCAAACTAGCATTGCGATCGGAGCAGATTGAGCATCACCCGGCCTAGGACGGGCATCGCGATGGGGTTTGCGCGAGGATCCAGATTGAGTTCTTGCTTGTGTTCATCTCCTTAAACATTAAAGTTATATTTTCTTTTTACTTTCATTTTTTATTTTCTTTTAATATATTGGCTTTGACATCATGGACACTCGCCACTCTCCCTCCCTATCGCTGCACGTCGATTCGTCGATCCGTCTCTACCACCGACCACTCTTCTCACCTTGTCATATATCATCCCCATTGCATTTTTTACATTGCTTTTATATTGGAATTCATATTTCTCTTTTAACTAAAAAAAGAAACCTAAAAATTATCACTCATATTCATCTCTACATGCTCCATTTACATTCACACTTCTTTCCAAGCTCTCACTTCTTCCATGCTCTCTCACCTTTCATTTGAACGTCTAATCTCATTACCTCAGCTCCCTGTGGATTTGGCCGTTGCTTACACTATACTAATTAAGGAAATATAAATTTTATTGTATGAAATCGATACACAACAATGATAGAAAATACGCGTAATTGAGTTCACCATATGCATCGGAGGGTAGGGATTGCCATCCTATTCTTGACCATGCCCTTGGCCATCAAAATTGTGGTCACATCCACTGTATAGCCCATACACTTTTCTAGGGAAAATAGAGAATAATAAATTTTTAAACTTAGTTGAAGTTTAAGTAGAAGGTGTGAGCATACCTGTATTTGAGAGGTAGTAAATATGACTTGCTCAAGATCAGAAATGTATTTTGAGAGCTGATGAAAGGGTCAAGGCTAGGGAGGAGAAGGGCAATAGTGAGCTCCTTGAGATAACAATGTTGCATTGGAAGAATCAATTGTATGTGGCTGATAAAGTTTCAACTTGTTCAGGAGATCACAAGGGAAGCATAGAAATCTTGAAGGCTGCCCTTGGCTTGCTCTATCCATAATAATTTTGTGCAGATATCTATTTGTGGGAGAAATATTAGATTGTTATTCACATGTACAACCCCACTCATCCCAAATAGCCTTTTAAGGAGATATAGGGTGCATTAGCTCAGCAATTGAAGGAATTGCCATCTTGGGCATCTATGTGGTGATAGCTTCGTCTTGAATAAGCCACTCCTCAATTCAAAGATCCTCAAGTGATGCAGGGTCATCTGTAATGAATGAGATATGACTGTGAATGTGAAGGAAAAGATGGAAGCTAGAAAACCATGTAACATAATTAGAGTCACTGAAGACCCTACACGGGTTTTCAGATGAACCTGTGTAGGATGAACACATTCATTATAGGATAAATAAAAGAAGCAAGCCAATTAGCTAAAAGAACTAGTGGGGGTAGGGGGAAAGACTAGGCTTTAAATGTTGTGGACAAATGCATGCATCAAAGGAGACAAGGAGAAAGTCATTGGGCAAACTTTTGATTGAGCATCAAGAATTGGCCAAGGTGATGGATCAAACATGAGGGCTGATGTAGAGTCCTCATTCACCATAATAAAGCAAGGACATATAAGCACACCAAAAAATTTTGTGAGCCAAATCAAGATAGCATGAGCGTGCATGGCAAAATGAGCGAAAGATAGAGTAGTCGGTAGGCCTGGCTTGGTAAACCAACAAGAAGTTGTGGGTAAGCAGGGTTGGTGGGGAGTAGGGGTCGCGAGGTCAATCTAGTATTAGATTGCACAATTGAGTGGCCAACTAAGTCAAGCTAGCAACATGAAGACTAGAGCAAGGCCCAACAACTGATAACAGCTAATTTATACATGTAATTACATGATTATTAATACAAATTAAGGCATAAAATACTCCATTCTTATGCATGTTATCATATCTATTATTTTATGCAAATTTTTAGTGAGAATCTCAAAATGCATTATTTCAGGGATAATCATAAATAAATAAAGCAAGATATATGAAATTAGATTATTCCCATTTTATAATTGAGATTATAATTGTATTTCAATGTTAAATAATAAGAGAAAATATTTTTTTATATACACTCATTTATTTTTTTCTAGTTTTTATTATCTAAAATAAATGAGCGTATTTTTGAAAATAAAACTTTATTCTATTGTTATTTATTATTTTTAGAATGATAGATTATTTAATTTTTTTGATAAAAACAAAATTTCGATTAATTTAGAGTTTTTAAATTTATGAATTTTATAATTTTAGAGATTTTCCTAGAATTTTTAAGAATTTTTTTGTAATTATTTTTATTTTATTTAGATTTAAATAATAAAAAAAATTGAATTTTGCGGCGTGACGTGGCAGCTAACGAGAAGTAACAAGTTTACGTGACGGTGTATGCAAGCACCACGTGGCGCACCCGTGTGTGTGCGTGCACGCGTGCCATTAGTGGGTTAAGCATCTGATATGGCTGAAACATTAATCGCAATACGTCGTTGTATTTATGTTCAGTCTTAATCAATGAATTGTATATAACAAAATTTCCCTTAACAATTGCGAATATAAGATATATGTGGCTTAGTACGGGGTCGAATCCAAGGGAGGTTGTGACAATAATCGTTCCTTTTCTATATATATTCAAACAGAACCTGTATTTTTTATATAACAAATGCAAAGCAAGAAGAAAATCATATGAAAAGAGTTGCAATTCTCCTCCTTTTCAGAGATATTCTCTGTCTATATATAATTCTTTGTATGTACTATTCAGAGAATGATTTTTCGATTTCTTTTTTAAAATTGTATTTACTTGATTTAGGAATTTCTCTATTTATTTATATGTATGTATGTCCTTACTGAGATTTTTGACTGCAGATTTGTCAAACAGAAAGAAAAGAAGGGAAAAGAAATGAGGAGAGGAAAAGAAAAGAGAAGATTAAGGTGAAGAAAGATAAAAGAAAGAAGGGAAAGTATAGAAATCGGTATAATATTTGTATACGTGAGTTTCCTCACTGAGATTAAGATTGCGGAATTGTGGAACAGCAGAGAGATGCACAGAGATGCTGACTGACACAGAATCAACAGAGAATGACAAATAATACCTCAAACGATCACAATCCCCGAAAAATATTAAGAAAGAAAGATTCAATTAAAGAAATAGAGTAAATTGATCTCACGGTCTAATCTAACTGACGACCTAAAACAGATTACTAAAAAAAAACTTACACACAATCAACATAACAAAAGAATACGATTGAGGAATCATTCTATTCAGAAAAACTGAATTGAAAGAAAGTAGAAAAAAAAAATGAAAGAACAAACTAAAGAAATCGTCGTAACAAAATCTATTCACGCGAGCAGGAATGCGTGAATAGAAAATAAGAACTGAAATCAACTTCAATGTTTTCTAACCGACAAATGGCTCTTCTTCCCCGATGTGTCCTCCTGGCCGAAATTCTTCGGGCGGGAAATCAAGAACGAAGTTTCGCTCCTTTTCTCCCCCTTTTAACCTAGCTGATTCGCGTTTTTGAAGATATGCGAATCAGTTAGGAAACTGATATTCATCGCCTTGCACCATTCCCATGCGTCACTTCAACTAGATTAGTCGATGTCTTCTTCTGATTGGTAACGCTTCTTCACCGTGAAAAGCAGCGAACTTCTCTCCTTTGATGGATTTTTCGTACGTGACGCTTTACACGCAGCAGCATGCCTTCCGTTTCCTCATTGGTTGATGAACTCTGCATACAATTCCTGCCCATCATGCTAATAGCCCTATTAGAACTGACGAGCCCAATAAGGGCTTAGTTACAATCAACATAAACTAAAAAAATTAGATCACAGAATTTAAAAAAAAACTTCATTCAAAGAAATAAGCGATAAGAAGAGCTTAATGTTGATTATAGATTGCTTTTTAGAGGATTTCTCAGCTGAATTCATAAATTGTTCATCTTTGTAAAATAATATGATAATATGCAAAAGGTGAGTGATTTAAGCCCCTACAATTGAATTATTGTAAAGATAAGCATCCTAATTTGCAATCTTTTTGCATGTTATCAGCATCCATTCATGGATATAAGCTAACCCACTAAGACCACTCGACATCTATACACGATTATTGCCTTGATTATTGTCATGTGGGACATTTTTCTTTCTCTTTATGCGTAGGTGATGTGGCACATTCTTGAGTGTGCGATCACGTGAATTAATCACGATCGTTCATTTTCACTTAAAGCATGAGATACGTGGTGTATAATGGTTTTTCATGGAATCATTTTAAAATGATTAATCGTAGCCATTCATCTGATGAGTTATAACAACTGAGATTAAACACGCTTGATGGACTATTGTGGACATGTGGGCTGCATCTCGAGCCCTCAATGAAGATCAAATGACAAGCATCACACGATGCTTCTACTTCATGCACGACATGACAAAATTTGAGTGCTCCATTATCGATTGAACATACGGGATTTAAAGGTGACAATTCACATCCAAAATTTTTATCTAAACCATTATTTGTAGATGAAGAGGCAAATCGAATGGTCATGCCAAAATGTAGCCTATTTATATCCTTGTTCTTAGACAAGAAGAGTATTCTCTGGAGTTTTGAGCGATCAAATTGTTTAGACATTTCAATCCTTGAATCTCTAGCTTTCTTTTTCTTCTAGACTCATTTCCGCCTCCAAGGAGTGCTTGAAAGTGAGATTTGGTTGAGAGAATTGAGAGAATTCCCCTCTTGAACACCGAATTTATATTTTTTAAAATACGGAATGAAAAGCTTTGATCGGATGATGAATTGGATCATTTTATGCACAATTTTGGGTTATATTATGTGTTTTCTCCCTAATATTTCTTCGTATAACAATAGACTTCAATTTTGAATAGTAGATCAGTCAAATTTTATGAAATTTTACAGTTTTCTCTCTCTTCACGATCGATTTCTCTCTTAATTTTGCACTTTGATTTCTCCATGAATACTAATCCAAATCGATTGATTTTTGATTTTGTGGATTTTTCTCGTAGTCTTCCTTCCTAATTTACTAAAATATTTAATTTTCACCTCAATTTGTCATCTAATTTGATTGCACTTGATGAACACCTCAAACATTCCCTATTTCTCGGTGGATTCGACCCTTATTCACCATTATAATAATTAATTCTTGATTAAAACTCTAAATTGGTGAGTTTAGAAATTTTTTTAACATGCATCGGTATATTTTCAATGATCGCACAAAAAACGTATCGTCAACAACTAGCTAGGTTTGGCAAGAAGTGCATGAAGAGCGATGCCACCGACATGGGTGCAGCACGGGCCATTGGCAAATAGTAGGAAGGGCCAACAAAAAGGCTAGGTTAGCTGAGGTTGCTGGAAAAGAAGGCAAGGCCAACTAAATATACTATCGCGATTTGATAAACTTGGTTTCAAGGGATTTCTAATCATTGCTTTGAATTGATTTCATGCAACAATATTTGTAATTTCTCACTTTATATAATAGTAAACTAATATTGAATCGACAAGGAGCCTAGGTAATGAGATTAGTACTTTTAGGGAGTAGAGTTAATTTTGTAGGGAAAAACAATAGTAGAATGAATTTTGGAGAAATATGGAGGGACGAAGCAATGAAATATAATATGAACAAAATTCTAAATATTTATATACTTATATTTGTATGAGAAATAATGAGAAAAATACTAAGAGTTGAATGATGTAGTCTAGGACTAGCATCATGTCATATCCAAATCTCTCTCAAAAACTAAAAAGAAAAAAGAAAAAAACCCTAAATATGATTTGCTCCCTCCGATCCTAACTCACTCTCTCAAGTGATCTTCTTCAGCTTTCTTCAGTGATCTAGCTTCAGCTGAGCTGCGAACTTTCTCCAATGATCATCTCACCTCTCAGCTCCAACAAGCTCTTTCTCCATGAGCATATATGATGACAAGGTGAATTATAATGTGATTATATAGTACAATGATCACTAGTATTTAAATATAAGTTCTAAACATTCCTTTTTGAGGGGTATTTAAGAATAACATCAAATTATTCAGAAAGAATAGTATTATATAATCTGACTCATATGACGAATATGATTGATCTTGTGGCTATTGGGGTGGAGACTCCAAGGATTGATAATGGGTGCTCTTTGGAGACAGAGTTAACTGAGGTTATTTGTATTAACCCCTAAAGAGTATTGCACCTAATTATTGTTAGTTAGACATGAGTTTTATGATTTATCCCTTAGATTCATTGATATTATGAAATATGTTTAAGGTGCATCAAAATGGTTTGAGAAAGATACTTTGTTCATGATTGCAGGAACCAACGGCTTGAGCACCTACTCGCATCGACACTATAACCTGGACACCTTGAAGAATAAGCTTCACTAATTTTAATCTTTTATTTTTTTGACCAATTTTATAATTATCTAGATGATTTTTTAGTCAATGTCAATTAATTTTTTTATTTCAATTTTGATTTAAACTTATTGTCCTTGTTCTTATTTTATTTTATCTTTCTACCTTAATTTTTAGTTTATTTAATAAGTCTAATGATAGTTTTCTCTTTATTTTATTTTCAGGTACCAAAATAAAAAAAGTAATACAAAATAAATAAATAGAAAAACCCTAAACAAAACCCTCGAAGATAAAAAAACAAAAAGAAGCTCTCTCAACGCGGGCAGTGTTCTCTCTTTGGCTGGCAATGAAAATCTCCCCTGGTTGCAAAGGTATTTTTTTCTCTCTCTCTCTCTCGTGGTGATCTTCTCCCTTAGTGGCAATGAATCAAGAGTGAGTTCTTAATACATTCAAGGGGAAAGACAATGAGTATCAAAGCCACAGGCAGTCAAAGTCAAAGTCAAAGTCAAAATTAAAGTCAAAGTCAAAAGTCAAAACAATATTTCAAGGAGTTTTTTTATTTTTTTCATTAGAAATTTACTTGTTATAGCTTTTATCTTTGAAATTTATATTATTTTCTACTATTTTTTTCTCATTAATTTAGTTTGATTCCCTTTTATTAATATCTCGTACGAGCTTTTCTTTAGAACTGAAGATAGCAAGGAACATCTGCACACATTGTGTTGGCTTTGGGCGAGTCATGCTTACCTGTGAGGGTAAGGGGGAGGTTCTTAAGGAATCATAGTTAGATGGGACAAGTCTAGGGAGTTGACTAGAAAGTCAACTCAAGACATATTTGTTCTTCACCATGCAAGATCAAACGTGTTTTGGGACAAGCGACCTACTTGGAGCTTGTGTGGATCGGTTACTAGACTCGAAGACTTCAGAGAGGTAGACTGTCCTGAAGGGGAGTAGGGAGCAGCACATGGAACTATGAGAGCTGTCTTGTGGGAGACAGGACAAGCAATGGCATACCGAAGGTTATCTATGAAGTGAGGTCAATATTTGAGAGCGTGAGTGGGTCAAATCAAAAGCTCATATTTAAACTTTGATTTGACTATCCCGACCAATTTTTAATTGCTATTGGGGGGTTAACAAGGTGTGGAGTGACTCTGGGGAACAGTCTCCTCCTAAGACTAGCGTGAGGAGTTTAAATATCATGTCTTGTATAAAAAAAATCTAGTGTACGAGTGACTTGAGGATTAGTGTGGATAAACAAAAAATTCATAAAATAATTAGAAAAACTTAAATATTTAAAAGAAACTAATTCACCCCCCCTAGTAAATTCACCATCCAATTAGGAAATTTCAACTATCAATGAGGTTGATGCATATCATAATTGTAAATGTGATCCTTTTGACTTGAGATACCAAAAACATCTTATATATGAATCATCATATTTTGACTATAACATAGAAATTTCTAGCCATGGGATATCCAAACTATCTTACAATGGATGTGTCATTAAGTCCTTGAAGATGATTGTGTGGTCAAGATGGGATCATCCGCCTTCATGTTTGAGGAGATTGTCTCAAGGAATAAGATATAATGAAATCCTTGACCAAGGAAGGGGAGATATTAGATAAGGTGATCTTGATGATTTCCTCCATGCATAAGTACTTACTTGAGTGACCGATTAGTGTTTGATAGTTTATCATATCATAAGTCATTCATGGGTCTTGCATAAAGGAAAGATTATACTTACATGATAACCGACGATGCAAGGTTTAAAACAAGGGTTCTTATACACTATATCTGTTAGAGGACCTACTATAACTTGGCATCCAATGAGTTAGCAACTCAACCTATCAATAGGGTTAAATCGAAACTTAATTATTTATCTACATGTGATATAGATAATTAGTAAGGGTGACCAATAAGTGTTATTGAGTCTACAAAGTTATCAACTAGCAAGATATGGAATTAGTGGGTCACACATAAGGTCTATAGACGTTGGTAGATATAAACAAGATTATAAGTGTTTTTATGAAAATTTTTATGTACTTAATGTCTATAAACTAGGGGAGAATGACCATAGCTCAAGGTGCCCATGAGAACTTTCATGGAAACTCTCTCATTTATTTTTCTTTCTCTTTCAATGATGAGCATTAAACATGAGATCCAATTGTCCAGCAATCAGGTGGATAATGCTAGAGGTTGGACACTTGAATAACTTTAATGACTCTTTTAATTAACTTATCAGTAGAGATTTTGATTTATAATAGATAATAGGCTCATCAGTTCTTAGTCCCTTGACGTTTTTTGAATGTTCTATTCAATGTCTTATGTTGCATTTGATCAAAATTCTGCAAGCCTGTCACGTATTAAATCTTATGAGAGTGGTGGTTAGCTCAAACCAGAATACATTTACTAGCATTGGTTAGAGAGTAATAGAGTGACTTGAAAATTTTCTAGTATTATTATTGAAATAGAACTATAAATTATTATATTATTAATTGGGCCCTCTTACTTACTAAGCATCACTTCATTCCTCTTCAGTAATTATAAAATGAAATTATTCTTGCCCTTTGACTTGCATACATACTTTATTGGGGGATTCTTGGCTGGCCTCATGAAAGATATCATCCTCTTTTATTCCCCATGCTTAATTCCTAACAGTAAAACCTCTTCTTGGTTGTGTACCTCCGATACAAACAAAGGTCTCTAGGGGCTTCAAATTTATTGGGAGTTCTTGAGATAAGTTGAAGAGGCACTCCAAAGAAGTCTGAGATAAATCTCCTATTGACGGTTTCAGTCCATTCTATATGCTGTATCATTTGTGATGAAATGAACAACAGAATATTCTCTTGAATTCTGGCACTTCACCTCTAGAATTCCAGAGATAAAGAGGTTTATTAGTCTGATCTCTACATGCAAACATATCTGTATATTCATATTTGGAGGAATTGTTTGATCAGTTCCAAGACAAGTCAGAGAAGATCTCTGAAGTTATCTTGTTATTTAATAACTTTAGGGAAAATGAAATATTCAGGAATATCCACACATGAACATTAAATACGATCACCCCACACGAGCGATTATCCCGTTTACACTGTTTAGTTGTCTGATCCTTTACAGCGACGGGACCATGATCGGTAAAACACTGCACAGTTTAAAAGAAGTAGGCGAATTGGGCGTGCCTTCTTTATGATTTGCATGAGCATCGAATTTATTTGGTAATTCAATATATTTACGTGAAAACGAAATATTCATGAATACCCAGACGAGTATTCAGAGACCGCGACTTGAGCTTGCGCATTGAAGATGACCAATCGCGAGCTTACACTCTCCCCTTCTAGCGAACTAGTTTACAGAGAGAGCCAACTTGGGTGTCCGTTCTTTATTAGATCGATTCTAAAAAACATGGCTTCATCTCACAAGTAAGTGCTCCGCCGCCTGGCGGCGTAAGGCGGCGTCCTATCATCTGCTCCGCTGGACTCCGGACTGTACCCCGCTGGCCCCCACCGGCGGTGCCCGGGGCTCCTTCCCGAAGCCCTCTGCGTCCCGCCGGAGCTCGACGAGTCGCCGCCCCCGAGGGCCGTTGTCCTCGCCGCTGTCCTCGTCGACGAGTTCCAAATCGGCGCGGTCCTTTTCTGCTGTTTCCCCGGAGAGCTCCCCTTAATCTTCGCCTTCGCTGACGCGGTGGCCGCCATGAATCCCGGAAAACCCCCGCCGCCCATAACCCTCTCCATCTCCACCGAAGATACGTCCTCGTTAATCAGGGATCCCTTAGACTGATGATATCTCTGCGCCGCCATCCACCTCTCCAGCCAGTTCATCCCCAACTGCGGGCTCCTATCGCCGGAACTCACCTCTCGCTTCTGTCTCAAAAAGTTCAGTCAAACCACAGAAAAAGAAAATTCTAAGATGGAATTCTACTATCAGTACCTGACAGGCGAAAGCGTACGCGAGAGCTCTCTCGCGCTTGAAAATCGCGTCGTGTTTCCTCAGGGGGCTGCCTAGGGAAGTGAGAGGGCTAAGACGAGAGTCTGCCCACGTTTTCCATTCGTCGAGGTCTTCGTCTTCCTTCGGGGTTCGATCATTGTTGTGGCTTAGGGTTTGGAGCCGGCGCTGCTGGCGGACTCGGGCTTGGGCGCGAACGAGAGCTTGCATGCAGCGGAGAGTCATGTGGGCTTGCTTGCGCACGTTGTGGCCTCTGACCAGAGCCTGTAACTTAACCAGCGCTCTCAGAGCTCGCAGCGCGCGACGCGCCTGCAACCCAGGACCACGCCCATGAATGCTCACCATTAAAACCTCTCTCAAGCACATCAAACTAAGCGAGTGAAGGAATTGAGGATGACGAACCAGGTATCCGCGGAAAACGGATTGAATGAGAATGGCGGCGACGTTTTTCTTGGAGAGCTTGATTCTTAGATCGACGTCGGGAGACGAGTCTACTGGAAAATGCTCGAGAGTCACTATTTCCGGCATCTGTTGAAATCCTTCTTCGACATCGACCTGCGAAGATGAATGGGAAAGAATCGTTCACTGATTTAGAAGACATTGAAGAAAAGAAGGCAGATTTTCTCCGGAAGCCTACCTTCTTCTGGGGATTCTTCGGGGAGAAAGAGGAAGGCTTGAAGACTTTCTTCACGGAGTTGAACCAGCCCTGTTTCTTCCCCATTTAGAAGCACCCTCTTAGTTCCGGAGAAGAGAGAAAGAAGACGAGAGAAGCAAAAAAGGAGGATCCGTGGGCAGAGAGGGGGGGCTCTTTCTGCATCTCCGGGGCCCCTCAAGGGAAAGAAAAGAAGAGAAAGAAATGGGGGGTAAAAGAAATGAGGAAGAGCACCCTGAGGGCGCAGCAAATCATTTACCTATATTCACGGGCCTCTCCTTCCGTCCTCCGTATCTGCTCAGAAGTAATGGTGCAGTGGGAGGGGTAGGTGGAGGGGTCGGTGTTTCATCATTGACGTGTGGCTAAAAGTAAAACGCTGGTTTTTATGCTTTCACATGATCATTGACTTGTGTTCAATAAATCATGATATAGGCTTCACAGGTCCTTAAAAAAAGAGAGATATCCGCTGAAATTTTATTTTTTTTGCTCACGAGCATGCCTTTAAGAAGTTATGGCACAATATTCATCTCCAATTTCCTACCATAATAAATCAAGAAAGCTATAGAACTAAGAACAAAACTTGCGCGTCGCAACTATTCGTCATTATTCTTTTTGTCATCCTCTGCAAATTTGTCGTTGCCGAAACCTAAACCTCAAATCCTCCGCGAATGATACACGCAGGCAGATAATTACACAAGACAAGAGGCTAGAAATAAGTGGAAATTTGAGGCCTGCGTGGAAATTGCAAAGATGAATAACCCATACTCAGAAAAAACCAATGAAATGATATTATTGCTGGAGGGTGAGAACTTAGGTGAGTAGGTATAGGCTATATGTATAATTTTAATCGCTTTAATGACTTTTATTTTATATCTTTTACTAGAAATCAGATGGCTCAGGAGTGCATGAAGAGGCAAATTCGGAGGGTGGATGTTGGGTAGCCGCTTGACGCTTCCATTCTGGTGTTTCTCGAGCAAGAAATGAACAGATCTATCATGAGAGGACGAGAAAGATCTCAAGAAAATTCTTCCTTAATCGTTTACTTCTCCTCTCTTTCTATTCTCGGAGTAGAGGATGTTGAATCCCTTTAAAGAATATTTAAGTCCTAATAAAGAAAACTCAGTGGAAGATTGACATTCCAGAATATTTGAAGGATTCAGAGTCAGTGATTCATTCATTTATGACTCACTAAGTCAATATCTTTATCGATTTAGGAAGACATAGAGTAAATAAGACGGCTCTTTCCACCTTATCATCATGATATAATATCAAAAACTTAAAAGATTTTGAATTCAAGTATTCCACATCGTGCAGGCGGAAGATTTGGATTATTATCCAAATTTAAAGAAAATCTGACCAGCGCAGTGATACAAAATGTTCCAGTTCGTACAATATTATTACTACATTTAAGTTTGCATTGACAAATTAAATACGTTAATTATTTTTCATGAATCACAAATCTTTAATGGCAACCTCATTGAATAGGAAATAATCATGCCGCAAACATAGCCCAGCTATTTCCTTGCATATTCATACTTTGATATCTTGTGACAGATATTATGAGAAGAATGTTGTACTAGATTGCAGTGATGAAAGTACGGTTACTTTTAATTGGTTTACCAGAAAATCACGGACAGAAGATCCTAAGAGTACATATCTGCTCCATCATTGTATTCTCTCTTCCCCAATCTCCTTCTCTCCCTTCTTACTTTTTCCATTTTTCCACATCGAGAAAGCAAAAATGGAACTGACTAACTGTAAGGAAATTTTTTTTCTCTTAGCCGTCCATCCCAGTTTTTGTTCGGCGCAATAGTTTTTGAAATGTGAATGCTTTTGTAGGGCAGAACAAGACAGCAAAACATGAAATAGTTTTCTTATGAATTACTCAAGACTCAAAACGGCTGGAAGTGATGCTCAAAACGCAAATTTCTTGGGCAAACCATATAAAATAGTTAAATTATTAAAGGCTAATATTTAATGAAGCATCAGTTCGATTTAGACTAATAATTATTCATGCACATGGCTTAAAAATTAATGAGAAGGGCTGCTAGTCATCATCTAGTAGCACAATGCCACAACTAAACACTTGCATAATCAGTTCTCACTAAGCTTGCCAACACCATGTTATGTGGATATGGCATAAGTTGACATCACAACATTTGCATGAATGGTGACACAAAAAGGAAAAAAAAAAGAAGAAGCAAAAAATGATAAATGATGAGACATATTCATGATGGTATTGGGCTCTCGGCCCATTTAGGGCCTCTCATCTTCACCTCTTATATAAGGTTCTCTATATACTCTCATTTCTATATACAAATTATAGGGTTTCTTTATCTCATTGTCAACATGGTATCAGAGCCATAAACTCTTCTCGCCGTCGCCGTCGCCGCCGCTGCCGCTCGCCATCGAACATTACAGTCTTCATTCTAGGTATGCCGCCTCCTCCCACTTCGGCGCAATATCCTCTCCTTCATTGTCATCTTCACACTCTTACTTGGCCTCTGCAATATCCTCTCCTTCATTGTCGCTTCGCTTCGGATGGCACATTTATTCATGCCTACATCCTTTATCCCAACCTATTACAAGGTCTGCATCAATAATTTATGGCTTCATCTTGGGATTCTATGTCATCTCCACACTCTTTGGCTCTAGGTTCCGATACTTCTTTATCACCAATTCAGACACCTTAGGTTGACAGTCAAGTGATTCTCCTGCCTATAGTGCTTCCTACTCCATCGACATTTGCGCCTCGTCTCTCAATCACGGCACAACTTACTCGGCCTGCCTAAAATTTTACCGGCCATAATTACACATCATGGACTTCGGCTTTGAGCCTCTTTCTTGAGTCTCACAACATTTATCATCATCTCATGAATGACCCTCCGCCACTTCGCAACCCATCTTATACCTCTTGGTCACAATCCAACTCAGCCATTATCACTTGGATGCTTCACAGACATCGAGTAGAGCATTGCTCGAGTCTCTCGCGTGCATCAAGCCAGCGCGCTCTCTTTGGCAAACCCTCAAGACAATGTATGCCAATCAGCCAAACATCGGCCATGTGGTAGAGATCTTTGAGTCTCTTCTCACTCTCAAGCAAGGCGATATCTCTCTTCAGGCCCACTTCGATCGCTTGCAAGCCTTAATTCAAGAGGTTGACCTTTATCAACTTCCCACCACAGATCTTGTGACATTGAAGCGTTACCGTGCAGCTGGGGCACGCAGAATCATCTTTTACGTAGCATGTCCTCACTGGGGCAAGCAGAATCATCTTGCCAACAAGTGTTGGAAGCACGTTGGCAAGCCTCCTACTGCCCAAGCGGTTATGACTCATTCGACTCCCTTTTACGTAGCACCGCCTAGTATCCATGCTCCCCAATATCATGTGACCTTAACGTTGGCCGAGTATGACGCCCTTTGTTGTTCCGCGAGTATTGATGCCTCCTCTTCTACCAGCCTCGCGTTGCTTCTGGCTCCCTCCACGTCAAGTACATTTGCTCTACTTGCTTCCTCTTCACCATCATGGATTATTGACTCAGGGGCTTCCTCTCATATGACCAGAACTTCATCGCTCTTATCATCATATCACTCTACCCTCTCCCATCTCCCATGTTACCATTGTGGATGGCCAACCTTGTATGGTCCAAGGCTGTGGTACTACTCGTGTCACCCCCTTCTATTTCTCTTTACCAAATCCTCTATGTTCTTGGTTTCCTTGTAAATCTTCTCTCCATTAGTGCTATCACTCGTGCTCTTCCCTATGCAGTTACCTTCTTTCCTTTTCATTATACTCGTGTGAGTTGGGTCTACCTTCTCTGCGATCGCTCTAAGGTTGTCACTACAATCAACCACTTCATCACGGAAATTGTCACTGAATACTCCACTATGCCAAAGATTCTTTGTATTGATAATGCTCTTGAGTTTGTCCAAACCTCTCTACATAACTTTTACGTTGATCATGGAATTATTCATCAAACCACTTGTCCTCACACCTCACAGCAAAATGGTGTCACAAAGCAAAAACACCGTCAACTCCTTGATATCACTTGCGCACTACTCATTGAGATGTATGTCCCATCTTATCTTTGGTCTGATGCCCTCATGACTACCACCTATCTCCAGAATTTGCTTCCCTATGCTCCCCTTGGTGGCGCTATTCCCCTTCATCGTCTCTTACTCACCTCATCCCTCTTCTCCCTTCCTCCTCGAGTTTTTGGATGTATTGTCTTTGTCCAAGATCACTCTAATTCCCTCTCTAAACGCGCCCCTCGTACTCTCAAAGGCGTGTTTGTTAGCTACTCTAGGACACATAAGGGCTACCGAGTATACTTTTCTGACACCCGTCGTTATATGACTTTTACCGATGTCACCTTTTCATGAGGACTCTCTCTTCTTCTCTCATCCCTCGTTTTCTTTGACTCCTGCTGTGCATCTCTTCTGCCTGGCTTTCCTCCCTTGGTGGTCATTGTCAATCCCCATCCTTCAATTCCCTCTCCTCCACTTTCTCTCTCCTCTCCTTCTCCTCATGTTTCCTCGGTTCTACTTGTCTCATTTTCTCCGGATATAGATCCCCTATCCCCCAACTCCACCGCCACCTCGCCTTCCCTAGTCGTCATTCCCCAAGCCCCTCCAAATGATCTTCACCTTCCCATGGCCCTTCACAAGGGTACACACGCTTGTATTCACCATCCCATTTGTCACTTTGTTTCATATGATCGTCTTTCTCCATCCTTTCTTGCCTTTGCCCTTTTGGTAGCCTCCAAGTCAATTCCACGATCGCATGTTGAGGTGGCACAAGTACGTGAATGGAAATCGGCAATGGACTATGAGGTGGAGGCCTTGGTTTCTCGAGGGACTTGGACCTTGGTTCCTTGTCCAACAGATGCCAACATAGTGACATGCAAATGGGTCTTCACCCTCAAATATCCTCTTGGTACCATTGCCCGTTACAAGGCTCGTTTGGTTCCTCGTGGATTTACTCAAGCGTATGGCATTGAAGATACCAAGACATTCTCCCCATTCATTTTTCTCAACTCTTTTCGTGTGCTCCTCTCACTTGCCCTTAATCAGGCTTGGTCTCTCCACTAGTTAGATGTTTCTAATGCCTTTCCTTATGGTGATCTCGATGAGCAGTTCTTTATGGAGCAACCTCCTGGGTATGTTGATCAAGGTGAGTCATCTAAGGTGTGTTTCCTGTGACGAACTATTTACGGACTCAAGCAGAGTCCACAGGCTTTGTTTACCAAGTTTAGTGGCTTTCTCTCCACCTTTGGCTTCACATCATGCGCGATCAATCCTACCGTGCTCACTAAAAAGACTAAGGGTTGTCTTGTCATTCTTACAGTTTATATTGATGACATTGTTTTGAGTGAGAGTGATGACATTGGTATTCTTGCTACAAAAACTTATTTACAGCAGCACCTCAGCATTCGTGACTTAGGGAGTCCTAGATACTTTCTTGGGATCGAGTTTGCTCATCAAGACGGGAAGCTCGCTTTGACCCAGTGGAAGTATGCCCTTGACATGCTTAAGGAGACGGGACTTCTTGGGGTGAAAGGTAGAGATCTCACCCATGGATGCTCGCCCATAGTTTTGGGATACTTCGTCTCCACTCTTTGAGGATGCTAATTGCTATCGGAGATTGTTGCGTAAGTTGATATATCTCACCATCACTCGCCCTGACATTGTATACGTGGTTAGTGTCTTGAGTCATTTCATGTAGGAACCTCGACTAGTTCACTAGGAGGGAGCTCTGCGGGTTCTAGCATACATTAAGTGAGTTCGAGGGAGAGGGCTCATCTATCGACGACATGGTCATCTCCGCATTGAAGCCTACTCTAATGCTGGGTAATCAGGTGACAAGGGAGATCGTAAATCTACGACAAGCTATTGTACTTACATTGGAGGTAACCTCGTCACCTGGCGATCCCAAAAATAGAAGGAGGTATCATGCTCCAGCAAAGAGTCCGAGTATCGAGCTATGGATAAGACCGTGCGGGAGATGGTATGGCTTTGATCATTTCTCAAAGATCTCAACATTTCATCTCCTTTTCCAATGCCCATGCATTGTGATAATCAAGCAGCTACCTTCATCACCAACAGTTCTACTTTTCATGAGCGTTCAAAGCACATTGAGGTTGACTGCCACTACATACGAGACAAGGCTATGTCTAGAGTCATCTCCACTCCTCATGTGGCATCATCTCGTCAGCTTGCGGATGTCTTCACGAAGAGTCTAGCCAGGATCTCATATGATGACATGTGTACCAAGTTGGGCATGTTTGATTTATATGCTCCAACTTGAGGGGGAGTGTTCGATGGTGGCATTGGGCTCTCAGCCCATTTAGGGCCTCTCATCTTCACCTCTTATATAAGGACCTTTGTACTCTCATTTCTATATATGATTCTAGGGTTTCTTTATCTCATCGCCAACAAATAGTAATTGGATGCAAATTGAGTACATGAGTAAAGTAACATGATGAATACAAAAATATCACAAAAACATCATAAAACGCACTATATTGGAAAGAAATATAAATTAAATTATGTTTATGATGATAGAAATGAAGGCATCAATGACATGTTATCATATGTATCTTCACCTTAAATGTATATATCATAAATGATGAGGCATATTCACGATTATACATAATCAATTGTAATTGGATGCAAATTGAGTACATGAGTAGAGTAACATGATAAATACAAAAATATCAAAAAAACATCATAACATGCACTATATTAGAAATAATTATAGATTTAATTATGTTTATAATGATAGAAATGAATAAATCAATGACACATTATCATATGTATCTTCAACTTCTATCCTCTGCCATCCCAAAAGAGGGTTAGAGGTCTGGTAGCATGTAATTTCATGCACTAATATCATGTATTTTATGCACTTCTTCTATAAAATAAATTATAAATGCATTTTATCATGATTTAAAATGATTAAAATGATAATTCTTATATTAAGAAGAATACTCTTGATTTTTATAAAGCAATAACTATTTTTTGGCATTTATTGACATTGATTCATCAAGAATAAAATCTTTTTTATTAAAATGAAATTTCTATTTATTTCCCATTTAAAATGCCTTTTATTGACATGAAAATATTTATGAATGCATTTTATCATAAATGTTATTGAATAAGTTTATTTCTAAAATGAATATGAAATTTTTCTATATTTTTTGGAATTTTATGGGAATTTAGAAGAATTAAAATCAAGGAGAAATATTATTTTTCATAAAAATAAATTTATTAAAAAATAATAAAATGAAAGGAAGAAGAAGAGAGAGAGAGCATAATACTCTGTCTCTTGCTAGCCTCTCTCTCACCAACCTCACCATCTCACACCCTCTTCTCACCGTCTCTCGCTTCCCTTCTCTTCCACAGCCTCTCGTCATTCTGGCCTTGCTCTTTTGCATGCGTACGCAAGAGGGAGATATTGGTTCTCCCTCTCCTATCTTCCTCATCTCCCTTGTGTGCACGTGATGGGGTGGAGGAATCGCGCCTCCCTCTCTCGCACAATGGAAAGAATGTCCATCACGATGAGAGGGGATACTCCCTTCACCGCTCTCTTCCTTCCCGCTTCTTCTTCCGCTGCATCCACTTTTGCGCTCTAGTGCGCACTAATGCATGTGCGTAAGGGAGAGGGAATGAAATTTTTTCATCCTCCTCTATCTCATCTTCTCAGGCGTGAATGCATCCGTGCGTGAGGGGGAGAAAATTTTCTCCCCTCTCCTTCTCTCTCTCATCTCCTCGCACGCACATGAGGGGGAGAAAATTTTCTCCCCCTCTCTTCCTCTCACCCTTTTGCTTTTTCTTTCCCCTCTTTCTCTCTCTCATGAGGGAAATTTTTTGTCACATGAGGGCTATTTGAGGAGAGAGAAAGTGAATCAGCTACCACAATTGCTCCAAATTAAAATCGTGATATCTCATGATCGTGATCAAGTTAAGGGCTAAAATTTTGTGAGGATGATGGTCGTTTCAACCTCAACAAAATCTACTAGAGCTGATTATAAATATGAGGAGAAAAAGGGTTCTTCATATTACGTTGTGTGCTTCTAGAATTGGCTAGCTTAAAGGAAAGAAGCCACTGATCGATCATTCTTTGTGTATGGAACATCATTTTTAGTAAGTTTCTTCTCTTTTCTATTCATTTATCGTGTTTGATGCAACATGTCAAGTCAAGGCGAAATGTACTAGCTCTCGAAGGTATGTTTTCATTAGAGAGCATCACTAAAGTGTGTTTTCATTGCAAATCCTTATATTAGAACCATTTGATATTCTCATTTTCCATTTTCCCTATTTCTATCAACATTTTTCATATTTTTAAACCCTAAAATCACTTTTCCACTGTCAATCATAGGTTTTCAAATCTTCAAAAGCAATTTGGAAGCATTTGATCAATCCATTTCATTTCATGTCTACATCTTCTTCGTTTCATCAATCATCTCCACTTTCTTAATCTAAAAATACTAAACATATTTTTTTGATTTCAATCTTCTAACCTTCCTCCCTATGGATTCAACCTTGACTCATCATTGTTCTAAATTTCAAACAAAATTTTAAGAGTTAAGTATAATTTTTTATTCATGAACTTGTAGATTCAACGACCATAATTTTACTCATATCAAGCTCTCTTTATGTGAACCTTCATCTTTATCACCTTTTCAAGCATATTTTAGCCTCAAAAGTTGTCTCCAAAGTCTCAAACTACTTCAAACTTCCATTAATAGCTAAAATGGATTTGTGTCATTTCTCACAAATAGGAAACCATTTGCATTGGTAGGATTGTGTGTAAGGACACCCATACTTAGGAGCCCTTGCACATAAGGCTTCAAATTTTCTCTCTCACATCTAGAGCATCAATGTGGTATTTAACTTCATGTGCCCTCAACATGAAAAAATTGAGGCAAGGTTCTCCTTCATTCAACTTTTAGGCACATGGCATGTGATGCATTTTATCCGCTTGGGATGTCTCCATGATCACCAGACCAGATTCCTTGACCTTGATAAGCCACTCACATTCATATTTTTGGTTAGTTTGCAAGCTTGTGTCTCATGATGCTTACTATATATACCATTCTTCTGCCAAGAAGCTACTCAACCCACAACCTCATTAGAAAGCTATAATGGTCATCTCCTTCATCAACTTAGAGATATATTACCCCATGATGTATTTTATCTAGAACAATCATCACCTCATAGTTTGCACACAATATGATATCTATATGTACTTATACATCTTAATTAGACATGTTTCATGTAGGCTTGATAAGGCTTTTATGATTTTACATGATATTCTATGTTTTAGGGGAATAATGCCATTTTACTTAATTTGATATGTTTCATGAATTCTTAGTTAGTTTTAGAGTATTCATGTTTGACCTTTTTCATGGTCAAAATCTAAGAATATAATCATATTTTAGTGCTTTGAAAGTTTAAGGCTTATCACAACCCAATGATACAAACAAGAACACAAGATGAAGGATAATTAAAGAGAACTATTCAATGAGCATAGTGATATGCGTAAAACCACACTCATTGAAAATACAAAATCATGTATAAAAAATTATACTCATCTTTCTAAATTTGATATGGAAATCTAAAACAATGGAGATTCAAGGTCAAGTCTATAGGGAGGAAGGTTAACATATTAAAATTGAAAGATGAAAGCAAAAAAGATCAATGGCGAGATGAATCAAGAACGAATGATACGATGAAGTAATCAAATACCTTTAATCTTATATTGAAGATAACAAATTCTTGATCAGACGGTGGAATAGTGATTTAGAGTTAAGAATGTGGATTCATGGATAGAAAATATGGTGAAAATGGAAAATATAAAAAACAAAACATCATAATCTTGGTTCGCGATAAAAAACCCACTCTAGTGATGCCCTTTGATTGATCATTCCCTTGAGATTTGTGACGGGTCGTTTTCGTGCGTCGTTAAAACACAAATACGATGGTCAAACAAAATTTATAAAACCGAACTCACAAAGACAAGATAGAATAATCAAGTACTGGGTAAGTATCGGGTCGATCCACAGAGAGCAGGGTTGACTTTAAGAGCAGAGTTGACTTGGTCAAACTTAGGTTTAAAAGGAGTTTTAAATAAGAGAAAATAAGATTTAAGATATGGAAATGATATAAATAAGATAAATAAGAAGTTTAAAGAATTGAAATCTCGGATTTGACAGAGAAAAGTCAAAAGTCAAAGTCAAAGCATTGACTTTGACCAGCAGTAGGTGTTCTGCAAAATCAGAGAATCAAACAGAGTCAGAAGATTACGAAAATTATATATTTGGAAACTAGAGAGAAAATGGAATTTATTGATATAATTTTTGTAATTTTTGGATAAGAAATAGATTTATTATGAATTATTGAAAATCAATGATCAGAAAATCCCCGAAATGAACACCTCAGAGGAAATCTTCAAATTGAATGCCCAAATGAAATCCAAATCTTGCAATTTATATGTCAATAGAAAGCTAAGAACCAGAGGAATCCAGCAAGACCGAAATTATCAAATTATGATTTTCCAATAAAAAGTAATTGACCCCGAAAGTCAACGTTTGACTTCTGATGAAAGATGAACAGTCCGTGGTCAAACGTTAAATTGAAGGGGCAAATGAACTCAGAATTTGATGAAACTGCTATCCACGGAAAGCTGATGAAAATAGGAATCCAATGAAACCAAAATCAAGTGATTTGGAATTATAATCAAAGAGATATCCTACTTTCAAAATCAGCGACTTTTCGGACCTAAAATTGGGGAAAATGAAGAACACTATGATCTAATTTGCGAAATTAAAGATCTAAACCTAATAAAAATACAAATTACCTCTTGATAATCGATCGAACCTCACTACTAACCCGATTGCCGCAAGAATGGGGCCTCAATTCTCGTGGATTGAAGCGAATTTGCTCGGATTCTTCCTCGTGGACGTTCGGAATTCAAGGGGAAAATTCGATGAAATCAAGAGATGAAATCGTGATTATCATGCTTCAATGGCTGCGTCTCTACACTCTTGGAAGCAGAGGATCACGGGAACTTAAGACCTTCCTCGAAACTCGCTTAATTTCTTCACGAGTCGATCAAAAGTTCAAGAACAAAAGAGGGAGTACATGAGTTTTTAAAAAGGGAATTAGGCCCGATTTTGAGGGCAATCAAGGCGGTCGTGGAGGCGGTTTGCAGGGGTCGTGGGAGCGTTTCCTTGGGGCGACGTTGCAGCTTCGGGATCGGCCGTGAATGGGCCTCAATTTCAGCCACAATTTCCGCATTTCTTGGCCTTGCTTCTCGCCGGGATCGTTCACGATCGACCACGATCGTGGCCTGATCGTGCATCGATTGGCCGTCGATCTCACTGTAGATCTTCACGGAAATCACTGCTAGCCCTTGTGGAGTTGATTCCGCAGCCTGTGCTCCACGATCGCGGCTCGATCGCGCCGCGATCGCGGCTCGATCGAGCCACGATCGCGGAGTTCTTCCACGTATTTTCTAGGCCGTCCGATGAAACATCCACCGTGTGGACGGCCCGATCGCGATCCACACGGTGCTCCCATCGCACGAGATCGCAGCCGTCCGATGCGCGTTTGATGATCGCATAACGCCTCCGATCGCGAAACATCGTAGCCGTCCGATGCGCGCTTCAGTTCAATCGACGGTCCGATCGCGATCTTGCGTAATCCATGTTTGAAGGAGATCCGACGCTTGTCGTGTCGCCGCGTGGCGTCATGTGAGTCGTCCGATCGCGCCACTTAAGTCTCTTTTTCGCGCACGTGGTGGATCTCCTGATCGCGTGGACTCGGGTCCACGCGATCGCAGCCCGTCCCGTGTGGAGATCGGAGCGCTCGCCGCGCGGCCACGTCACCTGCAGGTAAGCCCGTGTGGGAACATAGTCCCACACGGAAGAAAAAGAAAACAGACTTCTATAAATTAGGGGGCGGTTTTACGCTATGCTGCGTTACCGCCCCAAAATACTTACCGGGGCCCACTAACCCGTGGGCCCTCCACATGCGAACCTCTCCTGCCACGTGGCGCCCCACACGGCGCCCACGTGAGCCGTCCGTGTGGCCTCCCGCCACGCGTCAGCGCCACTGCGCCCGCGTGGGCCACACGCGCCCTGCCACGTGGCCACAGCGCCACGTCGTAACGGCGCGGTGGACCCGCGCGCCACGTCAGCCCGTCGCCCGGGCCCGGTCGCCACGTCAGCGGCGCGTGCCACGTCAGCTCCGCAGTACGTTTTCCCTTTTTCGCGATTTTTTTCTAACTAAAAAAACTCAAATAATTCAATTAAAAATCAAATAAAAAAATAGGAAAAAAATCAGATAAAAACTTTAGAAATTCATATTTTTTTCAAAAATACAACTCCTTTTTAATCCAAATTTTCTCCATTGGATCACAATTTCTTTTCTTTTTAATATCATGTCATTTAAAATATATTTAGAGAGAAGAAATCAAGATGACTTATAATTTACTCAAATCATTTTTCATTAAACATTCCAAATCATAAATTCATCCTAAAATCATCCTTCTAAAAATTTATTGAAGTCAACATGCATCTATAATAGAGATTAACTTCTATTACTTTAAACCAAAGATTAATCATCGATTAACATAAAATTATCCCTAATTTATGTATAAATATCAACTTTAGTGAAATGACATGCCAATGGAGAAAATTCCTAAAAAGTATGATAACATGCATCATATTCACATAAAATAAGCAGGAATATGAGTTAATTAGGGTAAGAATTCAGGTTATAAATGCAGGTTATCAATTTGGCAGCTTGGATCCAACACAAGGAATGAATACAGGAGATAAGAATCTCACTAAGAATGATGGTTAGTACACACCTAATGATTGATCGGCTCTTTCTTTCCTCTGACTAACCAATTCTAGAAGCGTCCAAAAAAACATCAAAAAACACAAATTTCCACTTCATTCTTTAAATCAGACACCGTGAGCACAAAGATGATGAAATGAAAATCCTTCCTATATAATTCAAGCTCCAAACTCCATCAGGATCATGAGATATCATGATTTTAATATGGAGCTTTTCTACTTAATGATTTTTCCTTAAAACAATTCTTGATTGATTCACGCCACATGTTGTTTCATGATTCACTCGAATGGGGAGAGAGTCAGAGTTAGTAGCACATATCAAATCAAACTAATCAAAATTGGAAGCTCTAGGATCGCAACACATGTTAGCCTACTATTCACCATGAAGATAGAGTAAATTAGAATGAATATGGGGCATTGATCTCTTGTTCTATGAATCTTATGATCTAGGTTCTGCCATGCATCAACCCCTCTACTCACTGCAGTAGATGAGTGATCCCATGGACCCATTCCATGAGATCAAGAGATTTTGGAGGCACCACATGTACTACAAAAGATGGGGTAAATAATCCCACATGGAAAAAATCAAAGAAAAAAATTTGTTTAAAAGAAAGGCGAATTAAGGCCTGCTAGCGATGGTAATCCCGCTAATATATGAAATTAAAAATAATAGTCCCCTTGATGGCACCACACAAGTGCTGACTACATAACTAATATTGGCCCATTAAGGACACTTAAAACTAAAAACACTCCCTTAACATGTGTAAAGTGTATGCCATATGCACAACACGTGGTGCCCTGACACGTTGTCACGTGGCAACATAGAAGCACGTGCATCATGTGGTGTCATTTGTCATGTCAGCCGGCACTTATAAATAATTATTTTTTAACAATTTAATTTTAAAATAAATTCAAAATAATTCAAAATGAATTAAGAAACATTCTAGAAAAATCCCTAAAAATTAAAAACTTCATACCTTTCAATAAATATTCTAATTTTTTTATAAAAATTAAATAATCTATCATTCTAAGTAGGTTAATTTAAGCAATAACAAGAGAATAAATATTTCACTCCAAAATACACTCAAGTTACCTCCTATTATGTTATGTTTAAAACTGAAACAAAATACGAATAGAATTAGGCTAACCTATTTAAATATCAACTTTGGATTTATTCATGATTAGCCTAAAAATAATGCATTTTGAGATTTTAGATATAAATTTTATAGAATGGTGAATATGCACTCAAAGTATGATAACATGTATGAGAATGGTATGAATTATGCCTTAAAATGCACTAATAATCATGTAATCTCAAGTATAAATTTCATCTTATCATTTACATACCAAATGTGTATAAATTGGGGTGAGAATGATAATAGCTCAAGGTGCCCATGCAAGCCTTATAGGAATTCTCCCCTTTCTTCTCTTCTCTCTTTGGTGAAGAGCTTTGAAGGAGATCCAACGTCGATGATTGTGTGATGATCTGCGTAAAAATACGATTGCTGAATGCTCAAATTTATATATCAAAAAAATTATTCTCAACTCTTAAAATCTGATTTTTAAATTAGAAAAGTGACGAGTCGAGGTTGAATCCACAGGGAGGAAGGTTAAAAGATTGAAATCAAGAGATTTTTTTTAGTATTTTTTTAGATTTAGAAAGTGGAAATGATCGATGAAAGGAATAAGATGTACATGCGAATGAAATGGACCGATTAAATGCTTCCAAACTCCTTTCAAAGATTGAAAATCCTTGATTGATAGTGGGAAAGTGATTTTTAGGGTTTATAAATATGAAAATGTGAATGAAACGATGATAAAATAGAAAATATGGATGGAAAATGATCCTAATATAAAGATTCATGATGAAAACACATCTAGTGATGTTTTCAAATCAAAACATATGCTCAAGAGCCTGTATGTTTTTCTCGGACTTGGCGTCCTGCATCTAACATGAAGAATGAAAAGAAAAGAGAAGAAACATGGTAAAAATGATGTTCCTTACATGAAGAATGATCAATTGCTGCCTTCTTTCCTTCTGGCTGGCGAATACTACAAGCACATAATGAAACATTCTAAACCCTAACTTTTTCATCTCTAAATCTAAATCAGCCCTAGCAGATTCGTAAAGCTTGACATGATGATCATGCACATGAAATTTCAGCTCCTAACTCGATCAGGATCGTGAGATATCCCAATTTTAGTCTGGAGCATGTCTCTTTTAATTATTCCGGTCAAACTGCTCCGGTCAAATCACGGGTCAAACTTGCAAAAAGAAAGAAATTTTTTGATCTCACTGGCGCGCGTGGTTGAGAGAGAAATGCACAGAAAGAAGCCAGAAGGGTGGGGAAGGAAGAGAGACCTGAGAGGAAGAGGCCGAGGTGAGGTGGCAAAGAGGGAGGTGGAATATGATGGGAACTCCCGTCGCGTACAACGAGAATGAAATTCCCATCATACGATGAGAATGAAAATCCCGTCGCGCAAGAGAGAGCGAAAGAGAAAAGAGACAAAGGGGAGTAGAAATTCTCACGCGCGATGGAAGAGAAATTCCATCGCGCGAGAGAGATGAAGAAAAAGGAAAAGGGTGGCGAGAGAGAGAGAGTGATTCGGGGGAAAGAGAGAGATTGATCGCTGGATATAGAGAGTGTGATCGAGAGAAAGAAAAAAAGAGAGAGAGGCTAGAAAGAGACGAGAGAGAGAATTGTAGGAAGTGGGGAAGAGGAGGGGAGAAAAGAAAGTGAGAGAGGAGATATAGAGAAAGAGATCGTGGCAGAGAGGGAGAGGAGAAGACAAGGCCCGCGCAAGAGCTTATGTGAGACAAAAAATTTCTGTCGCCCGAGAAAGAGAATGAAGGAGGCGCACGACAGAAATGGTTTCCGTCACGAGAGAGAGAGGATAGGGGAAAAGAAATCTCCCCCTCTCCTTTTCACGCGCACGCATGCGCGGGAAAGAGAAGGAGAGAGGAAGAGAAAGAGCGATCGCAGGAGAGAGAATAATTTCTCCCCCTCATGGTCGCATGCATTCACGCGCAAGAGGGAGTGGAAGACGAGGACAAAGGCGCGTGGGAGAGGAAGGAAGAATGGAGAAGGAAAAGGGCTCTCCTCCTCCCCCTTACGCACGCAGGCATGGAGAGAAGAGGAAGAACAAGCTCTCCCTTACGCGGGCAGACGTGCGTAGGGAGAGGAGGAAGAAGAAGCGGGAGGAGAGAGAAATGCTTACGCATTTGAGAGAGATAGAGAAATAGAGAGATTAGGAGAAAGAGATAAATAGAGAGGGACGGAAGATATCGCAGAAGGGGGAGAAATAGAGAGGGAGAGAGAGAGATCCTCTCTCTTTTCTTTTTCTTTATTTTTTAAATTAATTTTCTTTAAAAAAATTATTTTTCAATGATTTTAATTTCTAAAAACTCCCAGAAAAAATCTCAAAAATATCCATAAAATAAAAATCTTATTTTTTTAGAAAAATATATTCTTGATGAATCATGTCATTAAAGGCTCATAAAATGTTATTAATTTATGAAAAATCAAGAATATTCTGTTTAACATAAAAATTATTATTTTAATCATTTTAAATTATGATAATATACATTTATGATTAAATTTTAAAAAAAGTGTATAAATGAATGATATTAATGCATGAAATTACATGTTATCATGTGAATACCATTACATGCTAGATATTTGAATAGCTTCAAGAACTCTTTCAAGTGAACTTGTAAGTATGTTTTATCATATAAATTGGATGATAAGATCATCAATTTTCAGTGCCTCGGTGTTTTGAATATCCGATTCAATATACTCCATTGCAACTAATGTTTTGATAAAAATTTTAGAAGACCTATTGACCTCAAATTCCAATAGTTCCATCCTACTAGCCAATGCTTTTGGTTATTGGAGATCATCATCTCTATTCAACCTTGAGATTTTAATGATGTTGAACCCTACCCATTAAACATTTCTCCTTTTTGATTGGCTAGTTGACGATACGAATTTGCAAGGTCGTTATCAACACATCAATGCGTGTCAAAATAATTTATAAACTCACCAAATTAAAGTTTTAATTAAGAATTGAATTATATAATGGTGAATAAGGGTCGAATCCAAAGAGAAATAGCGTATTTTTAAAATGTTTCAAATTCAATCAAATTGGATGAGGAATTGAGGTGAGAAATTAAGGATTTTAATAGATTTAGAAAGAAGACTCCAAGACGAATCCACAGAATTAGAAATCACTTGATTTGGGTCAATATTCGTAGAGAAATCAAGAAACAAAATTTAGAGAGAAAATCTTTCGCTAAGAGAGAGATAACAAAGAAATTATGTAAAATTTGATTGATCTACGACTCAAAATTGAAATTTACTGATATATAAAGAAATATTAGGGAGAAAATGTAAAATCTAACCCAAAATCTTTTTCAAAATGATCCAATTGATCAGTAGATCAAGGCTTTTCATTTTGTGTTTCGAAAAAAAAATTTGATATTCGAGAGGCGAATTCCCCCCATTCTCTAAACGAAAGCTCACTTTCAGACACTCCTTGGACACAAAAATCAGTATAGAAGAGGAGGAAAGCAAGATATTGAAGGATTGAGATGTCTAAATTGTTTGATTGCTCGAAACATTCGAGAATGCTTTACATCGTCAAAGAAAATGTGTATTTATAGGCAAAATTGGGCGTGATCGTTCAGTGTGCTTCTTCATATTCAATTAACGGCTCAAATGAAAAGCTAGGATATGAATTGTCACCGTTAGGTCAGATCCATTTGATCGAAGATGGAGCGCTCAGATTTTGCCACATTGCGCGTGAAGAAGAAGCATCGTGTAACACCTGTCGTTGGATGTTCATCGAGAACTCGAGTGACGCCAACATGTCCATGGGAGTCCTTGGCCACATTTAATCTCAGCTGTTATAATGCCTCACATGAGCAACTGAGATTAAGTCATTTCAAAATAAATCGTTGCCCAATCAGATGTCGCCGTGTACCCCCTGACTTAAGTGAAGACCGACGGCTTCGATTAAATACGCGAATCAGACACTTCTCATCATGCCACGTCACCCGCGCATAAAGAGAAACAAAAATAGTCCCACATTGGCAAAAAATGAGGTGAATTTCATGTATATAGGTAGAGCTTTTTTGGTGGGTTTAGCTTATATCTTGAAAATGATGCTTAACCCATGAATCACACGTGCGCACTTGCGGACACACGTGCACACCCGTGCACCACGTGGCGTATGCACACGACTCCACATAGCTACAAGTCATTCCTCCCACCGCGTTGGCTGCCACATCAGTGCACGATATAAAACAAAGTTTTTAATTTTAAAAATTGAAAATAAATTTAAATAAATTCAGAAAAATTTAGAAAATAAAAAAAATCCCTAAAAATAATAAAATTTGTAACTTTCAAAATACAACTCTAAATTCACTCATTTTTTAGAAAATAATGCTCGTAAAGATAAATGAGTTTATACAAATATTTTCTCTTATTATTTATCATTAAAACCAATTTTAATCTCAAATATAAAATGAGAATAATCTAATCTCAAATATCTCTCTTTAGTTATTTATGATTATTCCTAAAAATAGTACATTTTGAGATTATAACTTAAATTTTTATAGATTGATAGATATGCACTAAAAACATAATAACATGCATAGGAATTAAATTTTTTATGCCTTAATTTGCATTAATATAATATAATTACATGTATAGATTGCATGTTATCACTAGTCACATGAGCCATTATCTTCCAAGACCACTACATGGAAAAAATTTGGCCCTCACTTCATCGATATAGATCCAATGAGTATAAATATTTCTACACCCCTTCATCATTTTGTGATCTTATGACATTACAGTGGTCACAGTAATCTCTCTTCTTGTGCATTGAGAAGCCTACAGTAATCACAATGGATTGAGATTGTGGAACCACTTTTCTTTTTTGAATTGCATTATTTTCATGTGTACTTTTTTGAAAAATATTGAACTCAAGAAATCAAGTTAAATCTTGGGTCCTCATGGAAGAATTACTATTTAGAACACTCGAAAGCATCTTCTTTAAGACTTTGATAGAAACTCTATTTCTAAAAAAAATATAGTTAGTGCCCCTAAGTATTAAGTTTTTGGTGTAAATATGCATCTCCCTTCCCTATATCCACTCTTTTCTTGTCTTCTCTCCCTCAAATTTTGTATGAAAAGAGGGGGAGAGAGATTAGTCAAAAAAGGTCATTTGGGATCTTTGGATTTCCCTTATCTTGAAGCTTAAGTTGATTTTATCAAGGTAGAATCAATGACTACATTTGAGAAGGATGTTATAAAATTTCAAGTCTCTTTTGATTGGATTTATGATGTTTGAGATTCTTTTAGTCTAATTTTTACAAAGCCTACGTATTTCATATTTATTCAAGTTAAGTGTATCATTATCTCAATACCATAAATCTAATGTACTTGACATGTTCAAAGACTCTAAGATATAGCTAGAGAAGAAATTGGGCAAACCTATAAAGGTTAAGAAGAGAACAATGTCAAGACCATTTCGAGTGCTTCTTAAGGAACATGACATCTTACCTCAATAAAAAATGACTGGCAAGCCCAATATGAATGGGCTTTCCAGAGGATGAAAATGTATGTGATAAGAAATAGTAAGGGCCATGATGAGTTACTCGACCATAATAGTCCTCATGTGATTGAAGTTCCAAAGATAAATGTACATATTCTTCATAGGATTCCAATAAAGTCCATAAATAAAACCCATTATATCTTATGGACAAGAAAGAAACACTCTTTAGGTTACATGCATATTTCATTTTATGATAAACTTTAGAATTTGCATACGAAATCTCTAGATTCAAGGACAACAAATGTTCACTTAATTTTTCATCTGGAAAGATCAATAGAAAAAAAAAATTATTGTTCAATAAATACCCCAAGAGTCATTGAGAAATAATAAGAAATTTTTTAGAAGACGATTATGCCATTGGGAGTATAGGATCCATAGGCTTTTTAAAGTAGTCTAGTGAAGATGATATCACACCTCAATCAATATCTTGTGAGGGCATTATCTTTCCTATCCATGAGATACATGTTATTTCCCACATGTTTTTCCCACATTGGAAAACAATCATTAGGGTAAATATGAGTATTCAAGAAAAATCACATGAACAACGGTATGAGATAAAGTATATTCAAATGTTAAGGATCTACACCAGAATCAAGAGTCCAGTCTTCAAAGATCAAGTAGAAAACATTGGCTATTTCATATAACTATGTGGTATACCTATTAGGTGAAGACATGAGTCAAGGGGTAAATGATCATGTCACGTTGTCACAAGCCATTACTTGTATGAACAATGATCAATGGTTACAAGCCATGAAGGAAGAACTTGTATCTATGGATTTCATATTTGGGAATTCATGAATCCCTTGTGGAATTAAAATTTTTTTGGTTTAAATTGGTCTATAATGCCAATTTAAATCCTGATAGCATAGTTGAATGATACAAGGTCAAACATGTGGAAACCAGGTTCATACAAAGAGAATACATTGACTATTATGAAACTTATGCTCCAACTTCTTCTGAATCTTCATTGAGAATATTCATGATCATGGCAGCTCATTTTGATTGAGAGATACACCAAACTTATGTGAAAGTGGATTTCCTAAATGGTTGATTAAAGAATGATGTATGCACGCTGCAACCTCAAGGATTTCAGGCTAAATGTTAGGAATATATTGTTTTTGGATGAAAAAGTTTTAATCAGATTCCCTTTTAACCATTCAATGGAAAAATAATAAACACATTTGTGTATATTTATTTTTGGATATACAAGTACGACTATAGTCTTAAGTCTAGATGTAGTAGATTCCTATATAGTTAGAAGTTGATATAGATAAATATATTCACCTATATCTATTTCTAGATAGATTTCTAGACCTCAATGTCAGTCCAAGCTACCCATATGTGTCAATCCAAGCAGGCCCATTGAAGGTTGTTAGTTAAACATGACTTTGATAATTTAACTTCTAGTTTTATTACTGTTATGAAATATTTGTTAAGTTTAATTAAAATAGTTTGAGAAAGGTAAGTGTTCATGATTGCAAGATTTGGCGGCTTGAGTAGCTACCCACACTGATATTAGAACCTAAACACCAATATTGAAGAATAAGCTTTACAGCTTAATTTTTAATTTCATTCTTATCTTATTTTTTTACCCATTTTATAATTGATTAAATTTAGTTTAGTCAAGTTTATAATTAATTTATGAATTATTTAATTAGTGTTCATTTATTCTCTTTGACTTCAATTTTGATTTAGACCTAATTTACTCTTTTCTATTTTAACATTAACTTTATTTTCTTTATCTTTAATTTTAGGTTATTTTCTTAGTGATGTTTTTTGTTTGCTTTTCAGGTAACAAAAAAAATTAGTCATTAAAAAAACTAATTTAAAAAACCCTAAAAGGAAACCCCTCGATACAAAAAAAAATACCCTCTCACTTACTAAAGCGGTGATCTCTCTCATGCAGGCAAAAGCACTCTCTTGCTGGCAAAAACACCCTCTTGCTGGAAAAAACTCTCTAAAAGTCTTGTGGAACAAGTTCTCAACCAGATTAAAGTGACGATCTCCAAAAAAATCACATCAAAAGCCCTAGGTTTGAAACCTTGTTTGTGTTTTCGTCAATTTCTGGTTTAAATCTTGTTCTGTTTTATCAAATTTGGATTTTTTTTTCTTACATTGATTTTGGATTTGGTTTCTGATTTCCGCTCTCCAATTTTTTTTTGGTTACCAACTCTTGATTTTTCGATCTTCAAACTTCAAATGTTGATTTGGTTCTATATATCATCATTCTATATATCATCAGATTATTTAAGGGCAAGTACGCTGGAAGTTAAGGTGTTCAATCGGACAGTCAAAGTCAACTTCAAAAGTCAAGTTCTCAGAAGTCAAAGTCAAAGATAGAAGTTCAAGTCAAAGGTAGAAGTCAAAGTCAAACGCACAAGTTAAATTAGTTCTTCAAGGAGTTATTTTATTTCTTTAAAAATGTGAATTGTATAGTTTGTGCCCTTTATATTTAGATTATTTGTTGTTACCTTTTCTCATTGATTTACTTTTAATATTCTTTTTATATCTATACGACATGTAAGTTTTACACTAGGAAATTAGGAACACCCACACACACTAGGTTGACTCCAAGTGAGTCATACTAAACCTTGAGGGTAAAGGAGAGTTTTGAGGAAATCGGTACCACACGTGACGAGTCTAGGGAGTTTACCGATAAGTTAACTTGAGGCATATATGTTCTTCATCTTGAATGATCAAAAGGGTTTAGGGAAAAATGACCTACTTGGAGCATGCATGGATTAGTGACGAGGCTCAAGGACCTTAGAGAGGCAGACCGACCTTAAGTCAGCCTAAGGGAGACGGGACGAGTGGCAGCATATCAAAAGACAATGATGAAGTTGATGGATATTATGTGGCCTATAAGCCAATCACACTTTTATGTATCTTGTTTATATTCATTGAAATAAAATTTATTCAATGTCATTCTTGTGTGATGTTTGCAATGAAGTCCATGAGCATGTGCAATGACTAAGTGAATTATGATGAGATCATAATATAGTGATCAGTAGTCTTTAAACATATGTTCTAAACATTCCTATTCGTGGGATATTCGACAAGGACATCGAATTATACGGAAAGAATATCACTATCTAATCCATCTCATATGATGAGTATGGCTGATCCTATAGCCATCGGTGTGGAGACACTAAGGATAGATAGTGGGTGCTCTTTGGAGAAAGAGTTCACTGAATTGATCCGTATGAATCCTTGAATGGTATTATACCTAACTTTCAATCAGGTTGATTCATGTCATGGTTGTGTATGTGTTCCTTTGACTTGAGACACCAAAGACAACTTGTGGATGGATGATCATGTTTTGATTATGACTTATGAATCCCTAGCCACAGGATATCTAAAATGTCATATATTAGATACGACATGAAGTCTACGAAGATGATTGTGTGATCAAGATGGGATCATCCACCCTCGGTATTTGAGGATATTGACTCAAAGGAATGAGATGCGATGAAATCCTTGCCAAGGTAGTAGAAATATCGAAGAAGGAGTTCTCGATGATTTCTACACGCATCAGTACTAACTTGAGTGATCGATTAGGGTTTGACAGTTGACCATACCCTAAGTCATTCATGAGTCTAATGTGGATGAAAGATTATACATGCATGGTAATCGATGATAGAAAGGTTCTATAAGTGAGTTCTTATATACTCCATATCTCCTAGTGTACGTGGAGTAGCTTGGCACCCAACGGGCTGGCAACTCAACCTATCGATTGGGTTAAATCGATCCTTGATTAATTAATCTATATGTGGATGTGGATAATTAATTAAGGTTCACCAATAAGGTGTTATTTGGTCTATAGAGTTATTAACTAGTGAGATATATGGACCCAGAGGGTCACACAGATAAGGTTTATGGATGTTGGTGGATATAGACATAATTATGAGGGTTTTTATCAAAAACCTCATTCCAAATGTCTATAAATAGGGGGAGAACGACCACAACTGAAGGTGCCCATGCAAGCCTTGTGAGAATTCTCTACATTCTTCTCTTTTCTCTTGGTGAAGAGCTTTGAAGAGGAGATCAAACCATCCGGAGACCGTGTGGATACCGCTAAAGGCTAGACACTTGAATAGCTTCAAGAACTCCTTAAAGGAAACCTTGTAAGTATGTTTTCTCATTCATACTAGATGATAGGATCATCTGTTCTTGGTGGCTTGATATTTTGAATGTTTGATTCAATGTTTTCCACTGCATTTGATGTTTTGATCAAAATTTTGGAAAGTTATCGACCTCAGATTACATCAGAAGTGAGGTCACTAACTGAGTGTGTGAGCAGATTATATCGAAAGATCATTTCTAAAGTTTGATCTAACAAACCCATCCAATTAGTAATTGCTACTAGGAGATTAACAAGGTGAGGAGTGATTCTAGGGGAACTCTCTTACTAGGGCTGGCATGGGGGGTTTGAATACCTTTGTCGAGTATAAAAAATCTGATGTATGAGCAACATAGGGAATTGAGTATATGATCAACAATTCACAAAAGAACTAGAAAAACATAAATATTCAAAGATATTAATTCATCCCCCAGTAAATTTTCCATCCAATTAAGAAATTTCAAAGGCCAATAACATGCCACTTTAGGGTCAATAAAAGACAAAGAGAAGGCACATTAATGGCGAAATAGAAGACCCATTAAAGGCCAAATAGAAGGGCATTTAAGTCAAAATAGTAGGCCCACTAAAAGACCCACTCGAAGTCACTAATCAACGGCCAAAAGAAAGTGGTCAACAGGTTGTAGTCGATTGTCCACAATGAACAAGCAACTGCTAGAAATCATAGTCAAACTAAATGTCAAAGTTAACAAAAAAATAAAGTCAATTCACAATCAAGAA
Organism: Lemna minuta; assembly: GCA_024174645.1. Taxonomy (NCBI): domain Eukaryota; kingdom Viridiplantae; phylum Streptophyta; class Magnoliopsida; order Alismatales; family Araceae; genus Lemna; species Lemna minuta. The sequence continues at coordinate 3,072,949 of CM044114.1, forward strand.
AGTGCATCTAAATATCACTTATATCTTCATTTATTTATTTATAATCATTTATTAACTATTTCTCACATCATTATTGATGGGATTTGATTCTCAATAACCTCTCAAAATTTTGATCAAAACATCAAATAGAGTGGAACACATAGCATTGAACATTCAAAATATCAAGGCACAAAGAACCAATGATCCTACATCTAGTTTAGATTAAAATCTATACTTATAGGGTTCATTCAAGGACTTCTTAAACTTGTTAAAGTTTCAAGCCTTTAATAGTATCCACATGATCATTAAATGATTGGCTCTCTTCTTCATCTCTTTTCTGATGTAGGATATTTCTGAAGGCTGTACTATGTATGATAGTAATGATATTATTAAGAAAATAATCCTACAAATAGGGAGGATCTATGAATGATATCAAGAGGAATATGTAAATTAATTCAGAGATGATGTAGTAGAGAATAATTCAGGAATAGAAAGATATATAATGATTTAATAAGGATGATAAGAAAGTTCATAAGAGAAGAGAATAATGTGTTTAAGTGAGTGAGAAATATTTAAGAATAGAATAAGTAAGGATTAGTTATTGGATAATTTATGAGAAGAGGTGGGATGAAATGATAAAAGAAATACGAGAGGAAGATTAATAATATTACTAAGAATATTTAGAGATATATATAAATATATCAGAGAATGGATGTAGGAAGAAATAGATGAATAGAAGAATAAGATAACGATTGGGTTATCTGTTATGGGATGAAATCGGATAGTAGTAATAGGAAAAGACAAGATAGGAAGTGGAGAAATGCTGAAAGCGGGGAGATGAGGATAATGAAGGTGTGGAGAGATTATAGGGAAGAGAAGAGGATATTGAATACGATGAGAAGGTAGTGGATAATGAAGGGGGAAGGAAATTAGTTCACGTCTAGGATAATGGTCACGCGACAGATAATTATGTAGGGAACAGGATCGGTCAACGTTGGACTTAAAGATTGAGGAATGCAAACTATTTTCACTATGACGGAGTCGAGGATAATTACCTGAGCGGACAGTGAAGACAACGCTCCGGATTCTTCAGATGATTTCAGATTTCCTCGAATATTCTCTTACAGGTAATTGATGAAGACGATAGAAGAGGGGGGGGGGGAATAGAGAGGAGGGTAGAACTCGGAAGAGAAGAAGATGCGGGAGAGGAAAGATGGAGATACGGGGGAAGAACAAACACAAAGGGTAAACATACCCAGGGGTAACCAAGTAACCAAACTTTTATCAATAATCAACATGTCTTCTCCGTTTTACAATTTGCGCTTTATAAAGATAGAGAGGCGGGAAGTTACGGTGAAGAAGAGTTTCGAGAAGAGAGAGGCAGTTATTGGGGGGGTTATGGCATCCCTTCGGGGATGCTCTCATGCGTTTTCTCTATGCCGCCCGCCACGTGTTGCCTGCAATCTGCATTACATCGCTTCCAGAACTGGGTTAGTTATTCCTCGCTTGCGTTCTCCGTTGGATCCGAATTTTGACCGTCCGGTTATTATTTTTTTTTATAGAACGCTAGACGCCCATCATGCTACGGGTGGGATGACATGTGATGGAATGATTATACCCACGTGGCCTTCCAGTTTCGTACCATCTTCCGGGATTGGATTGGTTTAAGACATCCCCTTCTTTTCTTTCGCGCGCGAATTGAAGTGGCCGTGACGGATATCGCGGTGACGAATATTCTGAATTTTGTTGACTTTGATCGCATGAGCGTCATCCTTCCATATTTACTCAGTGAATGACAAGACGGCCGACGGTGTGAAGTTGTCGGGGCCGGATGCAGGATCGTTTCAGTGTAGCTCGATGAAGGAAACCTTTGGTGAAGAGCCGATGGCGGGAGTTCTGTCGCGTCGGGTTACAGAGATCTCGCTCTTCTCTTTTCATCCGATTCTATACCTGCAGACGGGAGTGAACTTATAGAGAAGCTCCTTGTAATGTTCCTTTCTCTTTTAGTCAATGGTTATTTCCCAAAAGCGTTCCTCGTTTCTTTGTTGAGGAGAAACCGATGGTTCCTATCTTTCTCGCGGATCACCAAGGTAGGTAAAAGAGGCTGAGATGTTTCATAAACTGTCGAAGTGATGTTCAGGTGTATACTTGTTGACCTTGAGAGGATCTTGGAGGTCTTCATGTTTGTAGAGGTCATGAGGACCCTTTGAGGCAGATGTCCTCATAATTGTCTTGAATAATTCATAATCTTGAAGCTCTATAATTATGAAGCTTCTCTGCTCTCATATTGGCAGCAGGATAAAATATGTAGACTTGTTGGCCTTGAACTTTTCTTGGAAGTTTTGGATAATTTAGAGAATGATTCTTAGGCAGCTTTTCTTCAAACTCATTATCAACCTTTAGAATTCTTCATTCTGATTGAACTCCATAGATGCATGGGTTTATTCATGCAAGGAATTTGTCTTTGAGTAGAATAGGAGATAGTGTCTTCCATAGATAATTAATAACTAGATCTCTTAAAATTCTAACTAAGGGTGGTTTCAAAGAAATAAAGGGATGTAATTCAAAGAGGTTTCCTACTGAATTTTCTTTTGAGATCATTATTTAAAATTATATAAGGTACCTATGATATGGTGGATGAGGTTTGGAAATTAGGAACCTATATCAAGGTAGAAGGTGGTTGACTTGGTCTACTCAAGGAATTCTAGGTTTCTAAAGATAAGGATTAAATGTTTGACCAAGTCAATCTTTAGATCAGTATAAAATAGAAGAGGAGGGAAAGATAATTCCCTTAAGATCTACACTCTCTTTAATTATTTAGAGAGGTCTTCTTTATCCATTTAAGGAATGGATGATTTTTCAAGTTGGAGGAAAAGGAGGAAAAGGAGGAGGGGGAGGATAGGTTCACTTAGAACCCTTGTGTTCATGTTTCAAAATAATTCTCCATCATTTTCACTAAGGGAGAAAGATAATAAAGGGGAGAGCTTCCAAAAAGGTTTATGCTGAGCCAATAGTCCTTCTTCATCCTAGCCAGCCAAATTTACTATTTACAATCAAGAAAACTAAGACTGGATGGAGATACTAGTGGCGTACAACTTCCTAGGTCAATCCACAAGGATTTTAGGATGAGAATATGTCAATTTTAATGGCAAGAGAAGGAACTATCCCTGGTTACCTAGAAGATTTAATTAAAAAGGGCAATTAGAACATATGATAAGCAGAGTTTTGGAAATTTAATATTAAAAGAAGAATTGAGGGAGGAAACTTTAGGAAAAGGAGATGATAAAGAGGTCAAGGAGAGGAAGGTGATAACATGCAATTTCATGCATTAATATCATGCATTTAGTGCATCTTTTCTTTAAAATATAATCATAAATGCATGTTATCATGAGTTAAATTGATTAAATTGATAGTTTCTATGTTTTAAAGGATATTCTTGATTTTTCATAAATTAGTAGCATTTTATGATCATTTAATGATATGGATTTATCAAGAATATAGTTTTCTTTTATTATTAAATGAAATTCCTATTTAAAATGCATTTATTAAGTGTATTTATAAAAAATACATTTAAAATACATTTATCAAGAACATTTAGAAATTCTCTCTCTCTTAATCTTCCTCTCTCTCTCCCTCTCTCTCTCTTAATCTCTCTTTCTCTTTCTTCCTCCTTCCTCTTCTCTCTCATTGCTTCTCCCTCGCTCTCTCTCGCGACGGAATTTCCGTCGCGAGGAGAGGCGAGAGGAAGAGAAATTCTTTCTTCTCTTTCCTCTTTCTGTCCTCTCCCTTGCTCTTCTTCTCTTCTCCTTGCTCTCTCTCTCGCGACGGAAATTCCGTCGCGAGGAGAAAGCGATAAAATAAAAATAAACATAAATTTCCTTCTCTCTCTATTTTTCTCTCCCTCTCTCTTCGCGACGTACGTCGCAAGGAGAGGCGGAGGAGTTCTTCACTTCTCCTCCTCTTCCTCTTTCTCTCTCCCTTTCTCTTTCGTTCGCGCGCGCGTCATCCCTCTCGCGACGGAAATAATTTCCGTGGCGAGAAGGAGTTCTCCTCCCTCCGTTTTTTTTTCTCCCTCTCTTTCTTCTCTCTCCAGCTCTCTCCCTCTTCAACTCTTCCATCTCCCGACGGATTCTCTCTCTCTTCTCCCTCTCCTCCTTTTCTTTCTTCTTCTCTCTTTCTCTCTCCCGCGTTCTCCCCTTCTCTCCTCCGTCTCGCGACGGGATTTTTCTCTCTCTCGCGACGGAACGTTCCGTCGCGAGGGGAGATTTCTTCTCCCTTTCTTCCTTCCTCCTTTCCCTTCTGTCTTCTCCTCCCATCTCCACTTCTTCCGCACCATATTCTCCCTCTTTCTCGGGCGCGAGAAACCCCGCTCGCTCTCTCTCGCGCACGTCCTCTGAGAGGAGAGAGGAGATAGATGGAAAAGAGAGACGAGAGAGCTGAGGGCATTTAACGTAATTTTTGTGTCTTTTAGCGAAGTTTGACCGGGCGCGATCTGAGGAGAGAGAAGGGCAGATCAACGGCCCGAAACGCTCCAAGTTAAATTCGCGATATCTGACGATCCTGATGGAGTTAGGAGCTGAAATTTTGTGGGCATGATCGTCATTTCAAGCTCCACGAATCTGCTGGGGTCGATTTAGGCTCAGAGACAAAGAAATTAGGGTTATGAATGTTTTTGTTGTATGCTTCTAGCATTGGCTAGCCAGAAGGAAACAAAGCAACGATGGATCATTCATCATGTGTTGAACTTCATTTTCAGTGAGTTTCTTCCCTCTTCTATTCATTCTTCGTGTTGGATGCAATACGCCAAGTCCGGGCGAAATATACGGCTCTCGAAGGTATGTTTTGTTTAGGGAGCATCATTGGATAGTATTTTCATCACGAATCTTAGATTAGAACTATCTCCTATCCATTTCTTCTCTTTTCATCATCTGTTTATCAATATTTCTCATTTAAAAATCCTAAAAATCACTTTTCCACCATCGATCAAGGGTTTCCAATCTTTGAAAGGAGTTTGGAAGCGTTTGATCGGTTCACTTCATCTCCACGCACATTTTCTTCCTTCCATCGATCATTTTCGGTTTCTAAATCTAAAATACCAAAAAAATAGTTTCTGATTTCAATCTTTTAACCTTCCTCTCTGTGTATTCGACCTCGACTTGCCACTGTTCTAATTTAAAAATCAGTTTTGAAGAGTTGAGTTATAAATTTTGTTTGATACGTAAAAGCGCGCATTCGACGACAACATTTTTATGCTTATCAGAAGGGAAATTGGAGGAGTTGGAAAGAGACACGAGAAGTAGGAGAAATAAGCAGAGAGATGGGGAGAGAAAAGATCTTAGAAAAAGAGTAGTGGAAGCGGGAGAGATAGAAAGAGAGGGAGAAAGAAAGATGTAGGAAGTGCTAAAGGAAAAGGAAAAAGGGGAGTGGGACACGACGAGGGTGTGGAAGAGAGAAGATAAGAGATATTTAGAGGGAGAAAGGAGAGATCTAGGAAGAGACAAATTAAGAGAACGAGAAAGATCGAAAAAGAGAAAGGAAACTCGAGAGAGCAGAAGAGAGTGAGAAATACTGAATGAGAGAGAGAGAGAGAGATGGCACGGTTTGGAGGACCAAGAAGGGATTTCAAGATAAAATCGATAGCCCAGAAAGGCGAAAGAGAAGACAAAAAAGAGGGAGAGGGAAGGGAATTGACGGCAGCTAAGAATGAGAGAAGGAAGTTTGGTTACTTGAGAAAGAATTGAGAGAAAACTGAGGAGGGAGAAGAAATTGAGAGAGACGAAGGAGAGTGACAATTAGAATGCAAAAGAGGAGGAGACGTGGTGAAGAGAGAATGAAGAAGAGAGAGATTGACCGTGAGCAGGAGAGAACTGGGGAGATAGGAAGATTGAGAGAGATAGAGAGCAAGAGGGAGTAGAAAGAGAGAACGATGGAGATAAAGAGAGAAGAAATAGATGGAGAGTTTGGACAAGAAAGTGGAATGATAAGTCCGAATCAGGACGTAAATCCTATGTCATTGTTATGGTTTAATCCGACTTATACAACTATATTATCTTCTAATATATTTCTTTTTCCCTTAATTCCTATTCTCCAAAAGTATAGTTCAAAGAGGGGTCGAACCCTAGAGAGGTTAACTCTAATCTTTTTCTGCTTATACTCAATCTTCTCCTCACACTTCCACCATCACATACCATTCACTGTCATTTTCATTTATCACTTGCTCTTTTAAGACATCTACTGAAGATCTGAACAATTGAAAATTTATTGAAGTTTCTTTTCCTTTTACTGTCCTATGGACGATTATGAATTTTAATCTGATATCTTCAATTATCTCCACTCACATTGTTTTAATATTGCTACTTCTTCTTTTTCTTTACTAAGATGAAAATGTTTATGTTTCCTTTTTATTTATTTATTAATCTTAGGTAAATTCTATATGAAGGAGTTAACCTTCCTAATCTCAATCTACTGAATGAGCTTATCTGCTCTTATATTCTTTAATGAAATCTTTAAACCAATGAGGAAGTTTTCCAGCAAGATTTCATTCCTGATTATGCTATAACAAGGACACTACTCAAGGTGAACCTCTGATAAAATTCCAACTCTCTCTACTTCTAACTATATGTATATCTATTTCTGATACTTCTAATCTAAGCAGAGAGGTCTGATGTGAAGGATAGCTTGTATCATCTATTTTGTACTTTAATCCTTTTCTTTTATTCATTTCTTCTAATATCTATTGATGAAATTTCTTTTATCTATGTTGTCTGCAACGGAATTAAAAGAAACAAACTATTTAAAGAACGCCAAACTTCTTCACTCTATTACTTCTAAACTGAAACAAATTCCTACCTCATTTACTGAAGGGAAAAGAATCTGAAAATGAAGCGTTAACAGAATAAAGAAATTTCAAAATCAATCTCGATTAAGATTTCTAAAATATGTAGATTAGACTCTCAAAAGGAAAACAATATTAAGTCCTAAAATAACCGGAACAAAGCTGAATCACAACGAAAATTTCGCGAGATAAGAAAAAAACTAAGACGAAAAGTATCTTTCAACTAAACTTTGAAGCCTGGAAATGAAGCCTAACCACATGGAATGCGTTCGATCCTCACTTCGAATGCTCCTTGGAACGATATTTGGCTCTTCCTCCCGCTGTGTCCACCTGGCCGATCGTCGTCGGGCGAGAAAGCAAGAACGCCCTTCCTCTTTTGCTTCCCTCCTTTTTAATCTAACTGACCCATGCTTCGAGGTAATGCGGGTTAGTTAAGTTTCGTAATGCTTGTTGCTCTGCACTCTCACTGTGCTCCAATCGCGTCTTGCAGGTAATCGCCGATCATCATTGGTGGTGACACGCTTCCGTGAAAAGTGCCAGGTATATGCGCTTTACCCCTCTGTACGGGTTGGAATATACGCAACGCCGTGCTTCCACTCGCTATTGGTTGAGGATGTCGTCATATAGATCCATTGGTTGCGTTATATTTTCATGAAAAGCGCCATGTACACGCGTTGAATCCCTCTGTACGTGTTGCATTATATGCAACGCCGTGCTTCCACTCACCATTGGTTGAAGCCGTCTGCATACAGACCTGCGCACATACTCAGAGGCTATCAAATCGAACGAGCCCATTAAGGGCTTTAGTTTTTTTTAAAAAGCTTCCTTAATGAACAAAAATTCCAAAAATTGTAAGGAATTCATTTTAGCATTTAAGGAGAAAAACATAGAATTCCTCACATGTACAAAACCTTCTTAATGATTGTGAAAAATAATTTTTTCTTTCCTTTATCTCAAGAATATTTAATTTGGCAAAATTATATGATAACATGCAATAATCATGAATGATATTGAATTTTGAACTATTTTATCACAATGATGAGCATATTATCTTGCTCTATTTTGCATGTTATCATATAACCCCCCACTTCACATATTGCTAGTCCCTTAGCAATGATTAGGAGTAAGCAAGACACGCATTAATAAGCCATCTATTTGTGTCATCATGGGAAATGTTTTAAGTTTCCCCTAACAATGCTTGTTTCGTTCTTTGGCAAGAACCAACCAGGAAAAGTTGTGGGTTAATCTGCTCTGGTTAACACTTCAGTCTCATCAGCTGAGTACTAGATCCAGTAAAAAAAAAAAAAAGAATTATTGATAGAAAAGTAAAAGACAAAACCAACGAAAAAGGCTATTATTTCATCCTCCTCATGAGACAATCTTTTCCAATTGGTGTATTCCACAGAGGCTTAAATTAGATTTCCCTAAACCATTCATATGCAACTTTTTTTTTTTTTTGAAGAACTCATTTATTCCTTTCTGCTGCTTACAACTTATTTGCAGCAGATGCTACTTATTCAAGAATTGATGTCGTCGGCAGCTTATTACCCTCTTTTTTTGGTGTTGCACATGAATGGAGAAGGTATAAATTAGGTTTTTGCCATATTGTCACCAGTGTTATAGATTGACTCATGGCTTGGGGAAATTCTAGCTAGCGAGAGTTTGGAAGTATAAGAGTAATAGGGATGCATGGAATACCGATGATAATAATCTGGATTTTCAATCACAGGTAACGATTGGCTGCCCATCATCAGTGTTCAGAGCTTAACCCTACTTCCTTGATTTTGAGAGCACCGTAGGTTACCCATTTAACAAATAGAAGGCTAGTGTGTAATGTTGTCACCCTAATCATTCCTATAGTGTTCTATTCATTCAGTATGATTTGGCCCTGCAGTATGACAGTAGGTATTCTTCTCCTTGACAAAATTTTCTCACAAAACTCATTCTAGGAGATGGTCTCTATGTTTTTACTTCATGAAATTCTTCATAGCTAAAAAAAATTGAAATATGTGCTGGAAAAACGATTTTAAGTAAAAGTAAAAAAAAACTTTGCAAACCCGATAGTTTGAAATTTGTTGAGGTCCATAATTTCCCCTTTCATTTTCTTAAACTGCTTTGTGCTAGCTTATTGGTACCTGCAATACAGAAAATACAATCTCATTTTTGTTTATTTGTAAAAAATATATTTTTTTATTTATTATTTGAAAAGATGATGGTTTATAATTGTCATTGAGACTTTTCAAGATTTGGATCCTGAAAATTATAAACTTCAGGAACTAATGAACAAGCTTGAGATTCTATTTCAACATACGGTTTAAGTCTCTGTCCATTGACTTTAAATTGACTGTGATTTTTAGGATTCTCAATAAGCACTGCTCCATTTTGAAAAATTTCAATTATAACCATAGGTCCATCCCATTTTGATTTCAATTTACCTGGAAATAGCTTTAATCGTGAATTGTAAAGCCATACCTTTTGCCCAAGAAAGAATTGCTTACGACTGATATATTTGTCATGAAATTTTTTCATCTTATCTTTGTAGATAATTGAGTTGTTGTAGGCTTCATTTCTCAATTCTTCCAGTTCATGCAGTTGAAGTAATCTTGCTTTCCCTGCACAATCTAAAGACAGATTCAATTTTTTAATTGCCCAGTACGCTCTGTGTTCAATTTCCACAGGTAAATGACAAGATTTTCCAAAAACTACCCTAAATGGGGACATCCCTAGAGGTGTTTTATACGCTGTTCTGTATGCCCAAAGCGCATCATAGATTTTGCTGGACCAGTCTTTCCCATCTAATCTCACAATTTTCTTAAGGATCTTTTTGACCTCCCTATTAGTATTCTCTACCTGTCCATTTGCTTGAGGATGATATGGTGTTGTCACCCGATGTTCAACACCATATTTTTTAAGCATTGATTGCAATTGATGATTATTGAAATGCTTCCCTCCATCACTAATGATGGCTCGTGGACAACCAAACCTTGAAAAAATGTGCTAGTGAATAAATTTCACCACCACCTGATGATCATTAGTTCTGGTTGGGATTGCTTCTACCCATCGGGACATATAATCAACTGACATCAAGATGTATTCAAATCCATTAGAATTAGGGAATGGCCCCATTAAATCGACACCCCATAAATCAAAAATTTCTACTTCTATAATTGGGTGAAGAGGCATCGCATCTTTCTTTCTTAAATCAATACTTGCTTGACATTTTAAACAAGATGAACAATAACTATTTGCATCAGCAAATAGTGTAGGCCAAAAAAATCCAGCAGTAAGGATTTTAAATGCTGTAATCCTTGATGCATAATGTCCACCACAAGGAGATGAATGACATGCATTTAAAATTTGTACATGTTCTTCTTCTGGAACGCATCTTCTGAAAATATCATCGGTTCCCAACTTGAAAAGTTCAGGTTCATCATAAAAATAGAATTTTACCTCTTTTAAGAATTTTTTCCGAAGGGTATAATCCCAATCTTCTGGAATCACACCTGCAACAAGGTAATTAACAATGTTATCATACCATGGTAATTGCTTACATTGTACTGCTAGGATGCCTTCATCTGGAAAATTCTCATTCACTAAACCGGAGTCCACTGCTACAAGCCTTGATAGATGGTCTGCTGCTGCATTTTCCTTTCCCGGTCTATCCTTGATCTCTAAATCAAACTCTTGCAGTAAAAGAATCCATCGAATTAATCTGGCTTTAGATTCCTTTTTTGTTAGTAAAAATTTTAAAGCAGCATGGTCAGAAAAAACAGTAATTTTGCTGCCTAAAACATAAGATCTAAATTTTTCTAGTGCAAAAACAATTGCAAGTAATTCTTTTTCAGTGGTTGAGTAGTTTACGTGAGCTCCTCCAAGTGTTTTGCTTGCATAGTATGTAACTACCGGGTTACCATTAATTCTCTGCCCCAGAATTGCCCCAACTGCATTGTTAGATGCATCACACATAATTTCAAATGGTAAATCCCATCTTGGAGTTTGTAAGATAGGTGTTGTAACCAATGCGTCTTTAATCAGTTGAAATGAAGATATCGCCTCTTCTCCTAAAGAAAAGTCAACATTATTACAAAGCAAATGTGTTAAAGGTTTTGCTAATTTTGCAAAATCCTTAATGAAACGACGATAAAATCCAGCATGGCCTAAAAACCCCCTAAGCTGTTTTTGGGTTTGTGGTAAAGGTAAGTTCTTGATGACTTCCACTTTGGCCTGGTCCACTTGGATTCCCTCTTTGTTGATAAGATGACCCAATACTATCCCCTCTTGCACCATGAAATGGGATTTCTCCCAACTTAGAACTAGATTGTTCTGCACACATATTTTTAAAACTTTTTCAAGGTTAGTGAGGCATTCATCAAATGAAATTCCAAAGACAGAAAAGTCATCCATAAAAATTTCTAAAAATTCACCAATGTAATCTGAAAATAATGCATTAATACACCTTTGAAAAGTTGCAGGTGCATTGCATAAACCAAAAGGCATTCTTTTAAATGCATAAGTACCCACAGGGCATGTAAATGTAGTTTTTTCTTGATCGTATTCATGTACTGCAATTTGATTATATCCTGAATACCCATCTAAAAAACAATAAAACTCTTTTCCTGCCAATTTTTCTAAAATTTGATCTGTAAATGGGAGTGGATAATGATCCTTTTTGGTAGCTAAGTTTAATTTTCTATAGTCTATGCAAACTCTATGCCCTGACGCTATTCTTGTTGGCATCTCTTCTCCCTTTTCATTCTTTATAACTGTAATTCCTGATTTTTTTGGTACCACATGGACTGGACTGACCCAAGTGCTGTCTGAGATTGCATATATAAAGTCAGCCTCCAACCATTTTAATATTTCATTTTTAACAAACTTCAAATATATTGGGATTCAACCTTCTTTGAGGTTGTCTTGTAGGTTTTGAATTTTCTTCTAAGAAGATTCGATGCTCACAAATTTCTTCACTAATTCCTTTAATATCTGCAATTGTCCATCCTATCGCTGCCTTATATTTAGAGATAATTTCAATTAATTTCCTTTCTTGTTCTTCTGTTAACACTGAGGAAATGATTATTGGTTTAGATTTTCCTTTTTCCAAAAAAACGTACTTCAATGATTCTGGCAGCGGTTTAAGATCCACTTCATATGGACTACCTTCAATAGATAGTGAATCATCATTACTAGCTTCTTCTACTTCTATTGACAGGACTTCTGCAATTAACTGATCATATTCTATCTCATTATCCATCAGCTGATCAATTTGGTCAACATCTTCATATATGTACTCTAGAATTTGCTTTAAATTTGGAATTGGAATTTCCAATTTACTGTTTCCCATTCTCAATTCAATCCTACCTTTATCAAAATCTGCTATTGCTCTTGTTGTAGCAAGGAATGGTCTCCCTAAAATAATTGGGGCATTACATAATTCTCCAATAATCTTCACATCGGTGACTATAAAATCCACTGGAAATGCTAAATTCCCGACTACCACTATTACGTCATCCAATCGTCCATATGGAGCATGTATTGATCCATCAGCCAATTGAAGTTCTAGTTTAATCGGTTCTAATCCGATCAAGTTAAGTTTATCATATAGAAGTTTGGGTAAATATATTGACACTTGCTCCCGTGTCTAAGAGCACTTTTATTAAATTCCCATTTTTCTGAATTGAACATCCAATTAATGGTGCTCTCGGATCTCTTTGTTTTTCAGGTAAGCTATTTAAGAGTATTGAACTAATATTCTCAGATAACCTAATTTTTTTTCCTCGTGAAGGAGTACATAATTCTTTTACGAATTTTCCGTAGAGTGGAATGTGTCTAATTGCATCAGTAAGTGGAATTGTAATGGAGGTATTTTTGAGAATATTGAGTAGGGGTGAACTATCTATATTCTCTTTTTTTTCTAGTAAATGCATTTGGAAAAGGAATTATCTGTTCCTTTCCCTTCTCTTTTACTTCCTCTAACTCAGGTATGTTTTCTAACTCAGAGATTTTATCACCTATCTCTGTATTTCCTATTCTTACATTTGTCTTGCTATCCTTAGGCAGCACTATACATGGTAAGACTTTCCCACTTCTTAGAGATGTACCAGCATTAGAAGATGTTCCTTCTATCAACGAATTTTTACCAACCTTATCTGAATGACTAGGTACAGAAAGTGATTCATAAGAAAAAACTTTCGCATTATTATTATTAAAAGAAAAATTGCAAGGATTAATGCAAGGTTTGGTAGGAAACTGACCTCCTTTACCACAAGCTTCTTCTGCTTTACCTTTATTTTTGTCTTCGCGGTGCTCTTCACTGAATGTCCCAAGGCTTTGTGCAGATTTCATCATCTCTATATGGGTTAATAACAGCCTCCTTTCTTCTTCCCATGTTTTTTCTTTCTCCTGCAAATGTCTTATTGTTTCCCACAAATTTTGATTAATAGCATTATTAGTAAAATTAGGGGCCATTGACTGCATATTTGGTGCTTGTGGATGGAATTGTGCTTGTCCAGTCTGAAATGGAGGATTGTGATGGAATTGTGGTTGAATCTGATGCATGTTAGGTTGACCTTGTGTCTTGAATTGATTGCCTTGCATCCCATATCCTTGATGTGCATTATTATGCCCAAAGTTTGTCATCTTATTCATATTTGGCCCCACCTGCCAATTACTATGATTAGATTGTTGTCCAAATGCGTTTACTTGCTCCACTGGAATTGCTTTGCATTGATCCTGTATGTGATCACTTGCTGCACAATTCCCACAGGTAGGTGCTACATTGACCCTATTCAGCGTTGCTTCAGGCTTTATCGTGGCAATTGCATCTTTAAGGAGATGCTTAAAATTCTATGTTATGTCCAACAATGACTGCTTCATTTCTTTCTCTAACCTTTCCATTTTCACATCTGTTTCCATTCCCTTAACATCTATTACTCCTCTCTTTATACCACCAGTCCTAACATCTATCATAGAACTCTGTCTAAACACCCAATCCTCTACTAATTCTTCCATTTTTTTAAGAGACTCATTCGCCCTTGTGTTGAGGAAATTTCCTCCACTTGAGATGTCTACAAGCTGCCTTTCTTGATAGTCTAGTCCCTGATAAAAAATTTGGGCCAATTCATGCTCAGGAATCCCATGGTGAGGGCATTTCCTGGTCAATGTCATGAATCGTTCCCATGCTTCCCCAAAGGTCTCATTTCCTTGTGTAAAATCCCTAATTAATTTTCTAAGAGCATGTGTTCTACCATAAGAAAAGTATTTCTGTAAAAAACTTGTCTGAACCTCATTCCAAGTTGAAAAAGTCATACTTGTACCATTAAACCAATCTCTTGCTCTGTCTTTTATTGCAAAAGGAAAGAGCATTAACTTCACTGCTTCTTGAGATATCCCTGGAAAATAATATGATGAACAGAATTGGTTGAATTCCCTTAGAAATTCATATGGTTCATCACTAAACCTCCCATGGAAACTTGGGAGAAAATTCAACATTGTTGAATCAATCTTAAAGTTCACATTATCATTCAATGGAGCGGCAATTCTTGTAAAGTCATTATACTCTGACGGTGCAGACAGTTCCTTAAGTGTTGGTCCTTCTTGACCTTTTCCATCTCCTCCCTCTTCTGCCATAATTCCCTGTATTCTCACTCTTTCTATTTCCCTCTTGTTCTAAGCTAACTTCAACCTGATTTCCTCTGTTTCTTTCAACTCAGTCAACAAATTATGTTTCAAAGATCTTCTTCCGTGCATATAGAGTAATGCTTCACTCAATCAAGAAAAATAATTCTTGTTAGCCACTAATAACAGAACTCATATGAAGATATTTCAATTTAACTTGATAAGTGCTACAAGAAAATTCAAGAATCACAAAAAAAAAAAAAATATTATCCTTAACCTCCCCGGCAACGGCGCCAATTGATAAGTCCGAATCAGGACGTAAATCCTATGTCATTGTTATGGTTTAATCCGACTTATACAACTATATTATCTTCTAATATATTTCTTTTTCCCTTAATTCCTATTCTCCAAAAGTATAGTTCAAAGAGGGGTCGAACCCTAGAGAGGTTAACTCTAATCTTTTTCTGCTTATACTCAATCTTCTCCTCACACTTCCACCATCACATACCATTCACTGTCATTTTCATTTATCACTTGCTCTTTTAAAGACATCTACTGAAGATCTGAACAATTGAAAATTTATTGAAGTTTCTTTTCCTTTTACTGTCCTATGGACGATTATGAATTTTAATCTGATATCTTCAATTATCTCCACTCACATTGTTTTAATATTGCTACTTCTTCTTTTTCTTTACTAAGATGAAAATGTTTATGTTTCCTTTTTATTTATTTATTAATCTTAGGTAAATTCTATATGAAGGAGTTAACCTTCCTAATCTCAATCTACTGAATGAGCTTATCTGCTCTTATATTCTTTAATGAAATCTTTAAACCAATGAGGAAGTTTTTCCAGCAAGATTTCATTCCTGATTATGCTATAACAAGGACACTACTCAAGGTGAACCTCGATAAAATTCCAACTCTCTCTACTTCTAACTATATGTATATCTATTTCTGATACTTCTAATCTAAGCAGAGAGGTCTGATGTGAAGGATAGCTTGTATCATCTATTTTGTACTTTAATCCTTTTCTTTTATTCATTTCTTCTAATATCTATTGATGAAATTTCTTTTATCTATGTGTATGCAACTGGAATTAAAAGAAACAAACTATTTAAAGAACGCCAAACTTCTTCACTCTATTACTTCTAAACTGAAACAAATTCCTACCTCATTTACTGAAGGGAAAAGAATCTGAAAATGAAGCGTTAACAGAATAAAGAAATTTCAAAATCAATCTCGATTAAGATTTCTAAAATATGTAGATTAGACTCTCAAAAGGAAAACAATATTAAGTCCTAAAATAACAGGAACAAAAGCTGAATCACAACGAAAATTTCGCGAGATAAGAAAAAAACTAAGACGAAAAGTATCTTTCAACTAAACTTTGAAGCCTGGAAATGAAGCCTAACCACATGGAATGCGTTCGATCCTCACTTGAATGCTCCTTGGAAACGATATTTGGCTCTTCCTCCCGCCCTGTGTCCACTCGGCCGATCGTCGTCGGCGAGAAAGCAAGAACGCCCTTCCTCTTTTGCTTCCCTCCTTTTTAATCTAACTGACCCATGCTTCGAGGTAATGCGGGTTAGTTAAGTTTCAGTAATGCTTGTTGCTCTGCACTCTCACTGTGCTCCAATCGCGTCTTGCAGGTAATCGCCGATCATCATTGGTGGTGACACGCTTCCGTGAAAAGCGCCAGGTATATGCGCTTTACCCCTCTGTACGGGTTGGAATATACGCAACGCCGTGCTTCCACTCGCCATTGGTTGAGGATGTCGTCATATAGATCCATTGGTTGCGTTATATTTTCATGAAAAGCGCCATGTACACGCGTTGAATCCCTCTGTACGTGTTGCATTATATGCAACGCCGTGCTTCCACTCACCATTGGTTGAAGCCGGTCGCATACAGACCTGCGCACATACTCAGAGGCTATCAAATCGGACGAGCCCATTAAGGGCTTTAGTAAAAAGCTTCCTTAATGAACAAAAATTCCAAAAAAATTGTAAGGAATTCATTTTAGCATTTAAGGAGAAAAACATAGAATTCCTCACATGTACAAAACCTTCTTAATGATTGTGAAAAATAATTTTTTCTTTCCTTTATCTCAAGAATATTTAATTTGGCAAAATTATATGATAACATGCAATAATCATGAATGATATTGAATTTTGAACTATTTTATCACAATGATGAGCATATTTTCTTGCTCTATTTTGCATGTTATCATGGAACGTGAGAATTGCCAAAATGCAGTAAAGGAGGTTGTGATGCCAAGGACGAAATTGAAGTTCAAGCTGAACAAGAAAGATTGCCAGAGAGGGATTGATGGAGAATTATTTCAAAACATGAACATAAGGGTTCTAAGTGAACCTATCCTCCTCCTCCTCCTTTTCCTCCAACTTGAAAAATTATCCATTCATTAAATGGATGAAGAAGACCTCTCTAAATAATTGAAAGAGAGTGTAGATTCTAAGGGAATTAACTTCCCTCCTCTTCCTATTTATATCGATCTAAAGATTGACTTGGTCAAAAGAAATTAGCCTTATCCTTAGATAGTTAGAATTCCTTGAATGGACCAAGTCAACCACCTCTTGCCGTGATATAGGTTCCTAATTATCCAAACCATATCCACTATATCATAGGTAACCTTGTATAGTTATAAGTAATGATCTCAAGAAAATCAATAGGAATCCCTTTGTTATTAACCTTCCTTCTTTCTTTGAAAACCTCCCAAAGATAGAAATATAGGAGAGATCTATATCTTATCACCTATGGAAGAAGTATCTATGGATTATATCTCAAGACAAGACTTAATGCTGATAATCAGCAAGGAAGACAATTACCTCAAAGATCTTCATGGTTTCTAAAAGTTTAAGAAGACCTAAACTGAAATATGAGAAGAAGATGATCAACACGATTGAAGAAGAAATGAAACATGACCCTCTTACCATCATGAGAACATGTAAAGCCATTCATGAAGACTACCTCCCGCGAGATCAACACCTATATGACTGAGAAGACAATGACAGTTTGTTCAGAATAATTCTACCCACCCATAGAAGAAATTGAAGGCTTTGCCAAGGATAATGCCAATGAATTCCACTTGAAGTCATAAACAACAGCAAGAGCACATTGAAGATGCACAAATTGTCTATTTCGGAACTCGCAGTCGATCTTAGCTGCTCAGGAAGAATTTGAAACAAACAAGCCAACATTTTTGCATCTTTGGAGAAACTCCTCATGTTGCATAATGCCCTCATCCATGAATCACACTTTATCACATGCGTCATTTACTATTCCTGTGCTACCTTTCTTCTCTACAGAGACTGCCGACCACCAACCATACAACTACCACGTGATTCAATGCGTCTATGAATACGGAACAACGAGAGGACATCACAAGGATAACTCTTAAATTATCTCCTATGAAAACAAGCCGTCCACGACTATCGGATGTTGGCGATAAGACGAGATTAGGATCGGAATGGAGAGGAGGTTTGAACACACTACGATTGAAACAACAAAAGCACACAATGTATTCAAGAAATCGCACACACAAAGAGTTCGTAATATCACTCATACATCGACCTTTTGTCGAACACTCATTTATAAGAAAAAAGAAAGAAACCATCGTAATGGCTTCTGTCCACATGGCGCGCGCATTGCCGTCATAACTCCACGATGTAACGGCTGAGATGATCCTACCGTTTTATTAAAACTGTCGCTGACAATCCTGCCATTGAAGGTAGGATGAACGGCCGGATCAACCGCTCACAAACTCTTCCTTGATCCGTGCTTCGTTCATCGTCGCGATGCCCAATTTCTCTTGAAATTCCTCAAATTTGATGCGTCCCAGATGGCTTGGTGAAGGAATCCGCTAGCTGTGATTCCGTCTTCACGTAATTCACTTCCACGTACCCTTTCTCCACGCAATCACGAATGAAATGGAAATTTGTATCGATGTGTTTGCTTCGTCCATGTTGGCTCGGATTCTTGCTCAAGGAGATGGCCGATACATTATCAACATATAATTTAAACGAACTCACCTTCTTGTTTAATAACTCTTCAATCAAGCGGACGATCCATATGCCTTGACAGGAAGCGGCCGATGCTGCGATGTATTCGGCTTCACAAGAGGATAATGCAACCACACTTTGTTTTACTGTATTCCATGTAATAGCAGAGTTTCCAATGAAGAAAACTTGTCCGGATGTACTCTTTCGATCATAACTATCTCCAGCGAAGTCACTGTCACTGAAGCCTTGAATGGAATGCTTCTTCATACCTCTTTCATATCTCAAGTCGAAGGAAGATGTTCCTTTGATGTATCTTAGAACTCTCTTTGCTGCATTCATATGTTTTGAGCTTGGATTGCTCATGTACCTGCTCAGGTAATTCACACTGTATGTCAAATCAGGTCGAGTGTTTAGTAAGTACTTGAGACTCCCTATCAGGCTTCTAAACCTTGATGAATTCACTTCATCTTTTCCTCTTTATGTCCCCAATTTGAAACGAGCTTCCATAGGAGTTTTCACTGAATTGCATTCACTCATTTTGAATGAGTGAAGGATTGTTTCAATGTAAGACCTTTGATTAAGCCAAGTGTAGTCTTTTTCATGTTTGATTTCAATTCCTAAATAGGAACTCAGAATGCCCAAATCTGTCATTTCAAACACCCTTTTCATGCCTTCTTTGAATTCCACTATTTTGTGGGATTTTGACCCGGTGATGATCATATCATCCACATATACCCCAATTATAATTCTTTCTTGAATCTCTGATGTGTAATATACACCATAATCACACTTGCTTCTCACAAAACCCTGTTTGAGTAGAACTTCATTTAACTTTGAATTCCAAGCTCTCGGGGCTTGTTTTAACCCATACAAAGCCTTCTGCAACTTCGAGTATGTGATCCTCTTGACCTTTTACTTCAAAGCCCTCGGGTTGGGTTATGTAAATATCTTCCTTGATTTCTCCATTCAAGAAAGCGGTTTTAACATCCAAGTGATGTAATTCCCACTTCTCTTGTGCAGCAATTGCAATCAAGATTCGGATGGATTCCATCCTTGCAACAGGGAGAAGATCTCACCAAAATTGATTCCTTCTCTTTGTGCATATCCCTTCACTACCAATCTAGCTTTATGCCTCAAAATTTTTCCCTTACTATCTTTCTTCACCCAAAACACCCATCTAACACCAATCGGCTTGATATTTCCCTATGGTTTGACCACTGTCCATGTTTTATTTTTCAAAATTGTTGAGATCTCTTCCTCCATTGCCTCTCTCAAAACTTCTTGTTTCACAGTCGAGGAGTAAGAAGAAGGTTCCTCGGTGAGGAGAAAACTAAATTCACTGCACAATAGGTTAGTCTCATCATATATTGATTGTATAGATCTATACCTTAATGAATCTTCTTCTTCTGAATTCTTTGATTGGCCGAGGTTTCTTTCACTTGGCTCATTCATCACTAGTTTTTCACCTTGTTCTTCTGATGAAGCTCTTTCACCATCTTCTAAACCTGTGATTTTGAGGATATTTGAATAACATAGAGACAACTTTCCCAATTTACCTTCTTCACTGATCTTGAAGATCTTTTTCTCATCGAATATCACATCTCTGCTGATGTGAATTTTGAAAGTGACAGGGTCAAGACATCTGTAAGCTTTTGAACCCGCTTCATATCCCATGAACACCATGCATTTGCTTCTGTCTTCTAATTTTGAGAGTCTTCTAGTAGTTTTAACAAAAACCACGGATCCGAAAATTCTCAAGTGACTCACATTGGGCTTTCTCTTATTCCACTTCTCATAGGGAGTCTTCCCTTTCACTCCTTTTGTAGAAGACCTGTTAAGCACATATACACATGTGCTAACTGCCTCTCCCCATAATTCTAGAGGGAGTTCTTTCTCATTTAGCATACTCCTCACTAGACCCATAACAGTTCTATTTTTTCTCTCTACCACCCCATTCTATTGTGGAGTGTAAGGGGCAGTAAGTTGCTTTTTAATCCCACTTTTATCACACAACTCCTTAAATTCATCAGAGGTGAACTCTCCCCCTCGATCACTTCTAATGCTCTTTATTTTAACTCCTTTCTCAGCTTCTGCCATCAATTTAAAATTTTTGAAGTGTTCTATAGCCTCTGATTTTTCCTTAAGTAGAGCTACCCACATGCACCTCGAGAAATCATCCACAATCAAGAAGAAATATCTCTTTCCTCTTATTGTTTGTGGACTAGTAGGACCACAAATATCCATATGAAGCAATTCAAGGAAACTCAAAGCTCTGTATGATGAAGATAAGAAAGAAGCTCTTGAGTGTTTACCTGATATGCAGTGAGCACAAACTTCATTCGGGTTTCAGAATTGAGGGAAGCCTTTCACAAGATTTCCTCTAATCATTTCTTGTAGAGTATAGAAACTCTGATGGCAAAATCTCTTATGCCATAACCATGCTTCACTTTATTCTTCTTTGATCAAATTGCACCCCTCATTGATGTCGATCTTCATCTTGTACATATTTCCTGAAGTCTTCTTTGTCTTCGTGAGTAATCTGCCAACCCTGTCATGAATGGTAAGGAAGCCATTTCTCAAGGAGGTTTTGCAACCTTGATCATCTAACTTTCCGAGGCTCAGGATGTTGGTTTTTAAGTCAGGTAAGTAAAGAACGTTTCGAATTAGTAGAATTTCACCATTCTTAAGAGTAACAGAGATGTTACCCTTCCCCTCGTATGGAATTGTAGATCCATCACCAAATCTTACCCTTCCTTTCATATTATCATCAATATTATGAAAGAATTCTTTCTTACCTGTCATGTGACTGCTTGCTCCCGTATCAAGATACCACATATGATCGTTAAGTGGATCATTCATACCTTGTAGAAGCAGTTCTCCACACTCATCTGATACGACCATCATGAGGGCGGATTCCTCTTAAGTTTCCTCACTGACATTAGCTTTCTCTTCTTTCCCTTTTTTCTTTGTGTTTGAATAGCATTCATCCGCAAAGTGTCCCATCTTTTGGCAATTGTAACACTTTATTTTTTACTTATCAAACGGCTTTCTCTCTTCTTCCTCTTTGTCATTTTTGGAAGATCTGCCTCGTCCATGACCTCTTCCTCTCCCTCTGCTTGTTCCTCTTCCTCTTCCTCTTGAAGAAGATCCTCGATCGGTCTTCTTGGACTGATTATAGGCTCGGGCAAGTAGGACTTTCTCTTCTTCCCTCGAATCTCTCTCTTGGAGTCTCTGTTCATGCACTCTCAAAGACCCGATCACCTCATCAACACTCAATCCTCTCATATTTCTGAAGTGTTCAAGAGAAAAGGTTAGAGAGTCATACTTCACCGGCATTGATCGGAGGATTTTCGCCACTACTTCTTTCTCCTCTAATCGCTCTCCCAAATCTCTTAATTCAGAGATAATCTTGGTGAAGCGAGACGAGAAGTCACTTACCTTCTCATCTTTCTTCATCGCAAGGTTCTCAAATTCTCGCCGCAATGACTGGATCTTGGATTGAACAACATGGTCTACCCCCACATGGAGTATTCTGATTGTTTCCCAATTCTCCTTCGCTGTTTTCTTGACATCCAACTGGAAAGATATAGACTCAGAGACGGAATTTAGGATGGCCGAGAGAGCTTGCCGATCTTTCTTTCGGTTAGTCTTGGATCCAGTGATGGATTCCCATACTCCGTGAGCTTCCAGGTAAACTTCCATCCTCATCGCCCATAGGCGATAGTTCGTGGATGTCAGGGCAAAAATTGAAGACGTCACTGCTTCAATTCTTGGCACAAGTTCTTGAATAGTGGTGTTTGAATCACTTCCGGATGAAGCTCCTTTCTTCGGCATTTTCACAGCTTATAACCTCAAGCTCTGATACCACTTGTTGGCGATAAGACGAGATTAGGATTGGAATGGAGAGGAGGTTTGAACACACTACGATTGAAACAACAAAAGCACACAATGTATTCAAGAAATCGCACACAAAGAGTTTGTAATATCGCTCATACATCGACATTTCGTCGAACACTCATTTATAAGAAAAAAGAAAGAAACCGTCGTAACGGCTTCTGTCCACGTGGCGCGAGCATCACCGTCATAACTTCAGGATGTAACGGCTGAGATGATCCTACCGTTTTATTAAAACTGTCGCTGACAATCCTGCCGTTGAAGGTAGGATGAACGGCCGGATCAACCGCTCACATCGGAAGCCCAGAAGAGCTCCTTGTCAAATCGTTGACCAATCAGCTACTCTCGACGTCATATCCGGCGGCGAGGGAAGCATTTGTAATGGCCTCGTGCAACTGACGTTCGCAGAGTTCCAAATGCTGACGCCAATGGTGCCAGCAAGACAAGTCCACTTTGTCAGATACTGCAGGTCTTCGACCCGATTCCTGCTGCTGAAGCTCAGAGAATCGGAAGGAAAACCCAGTCAACGGCGACGTTCTATTCCGCCCATTACACAAGAAGGAGGCGACAACGTTTATTAAATCGACGTCAAAGGATTCACTATCACCGTGAGCTGCCGCTCTTATCATTGCCTCGCGGAGTGAAAATTAAAGATTGTGAAACCGGGTCAACCCAGGCAATCTACTCTGTCGACTCTTATCAAGGATGTCGCCACGTAACTCCCACGGATTTCCCAACGCGCGCGGAGAACAATCGCGTTAGAAGATCTCGAACGGCCAATTAAAGCGGAAGTTAAAGCGACTCTGAGCCTGAGCTTAGAAGGATGTTCCCGGAGATAGATATCGTATTCCATTGTTTCTCGCGGTATCTATATCACCCCCCAACAAGTCTGGAGCATCCTCACCCGATACTATCAGACTTACCTATCCGCTGGGAAGGACAATCGTGGTCTACAGATCTCAGCCACAGTTCTGCTCTCTCTGTCGTCTCCGAGCAGATAATCAACTGCACGATACAAGAAAACTCTTGCCGGAGAGCGACCCGAACGATCCTCCACTGAGCCACGAAGAACAGCCGACGACGGACAAAGGGCAGCAGGATATCAAGGCGTGGATGGCGATCGGGCTCATGGGCGACGTAGAAGTTGGACTAATTTCCGTGGAGCGCGTGATATCGGCGATCTAGGTTGACGTGGAGAACGTGACACCAACGACGACCTACCTCGTGAATGGATCCTCCACGACCGTTGACTACCCTACAGAACTACAGAGAAGTTATCAGCACGCGGAATTATCCGTAACTGCCTCTACCCATGTCGACGCGTCATTTCATTCCTCTCTTTCTCTATTCTATAAAGAGACAAATGGAAGAAAGAATCGTCAGTTGTTTATTGATAAAATTGGTTACTTGGTTCGTTTTTACCCATGTGTTCATCGTCCTCCCCGTGCCTCCTCAGTTCCCATTCCGAAACTCATCTCTGATTCTATCTCCCTTTCTGTTCTCCCCTCTCTCTGTCGCTTTCATCCACCTCCTGTCAGAACAAAACCGAGGAAATCTTGTACCGTTTGAAGACTTCAAGTGCTTCGTCTTCACTCCCAAAGGTATTCATCCTCTCCCTCTGTTCAATGTGATTAAGAGTTCGAATTATAGATCATAAGTCCAACGTTGAACGAGAATTCCACCGCCCTTCTCAATCGCGATTACCGTCCTCCTATCTCCCTCTTCATTTTATAGAATATATTATCCTCTCATTATTCCCACATTATCCTCTCTTATATAATTCTTTGCTCTTCCTATTCCCAATTCTCTTCATCATCCTATCTTTCCTATCCGAAATAATCTCTCCACAGTCCTCTTATAAATCACCCCTTATCCCATTTAATATTAATCATTCTTATCTTTCCCCTATTCATTATCTATATTAGTCTCATTTACTTCATTTATCCACATCATTCTATATCATATTCTCACTGATATCACTTCATAGGTCCTCCCTCATATGTAGGATTTAGATACATCTTCTAAATTATCCTACATCAGGGATGCAGTGCAGCGGAAGGGAATTAAAGAGGGAAAGGAGAGATTGAAGGGAAGAGAAGAACAAGAGAGGGAATATTGGAAATGACGAGGAGGAAATGCTAATTATGCGCACGCACGCACGCATGCGAGAGAGAGAGGAAGTGCAAGAATGAGGAGGGGATGAAGGCATCAACCATTAGTGCCTCTTTCTAGAAATTTCTAGACAGTCCGTGAGCAACTTGAAATGACATTTGAGCAATGCCATTTCAAGAAATTTCTGAAAACTCTCTCTCACACAAACTCTCTAGCTTATTCTAGAGAGTTCTACTTCTGTCTATATAAGCATAGTAAGACCCTCATTCTAACTAAGAACTTCAAGGAAGAAGTTTAGAGAGTTTTTGTTTAGAAACTCTCCATTGTGAGTGTGCCTCAATTAGAGAAGTTTCAGTTCTCAACCTTGCAAGTGTCTTTGTGCCTACAGGGGAGACTTAGACACAAGAGAGATAGAAGAAGACTGGAAGGGGGAGAGAATGCCAAAAATCAGGGAAGAGGGTGATGGAGGATGAAGCAGGGAAATTTAGAAAGAAAGAGAGGACGAACTTGAGGATATTGAGGGATGGGGAAGGAGTGAAAGGCAAGAGAATGAGGGGGGGAATCTGAGGAGAGGGAGATCAAGAGAGGAATGATGAGAAAAAAAACAATCATGAGAAAAATAAGGGTAGAGACGGTGACTAAGAGTAAGAAAGAGAGACTTCACAATGTTTGGAGAGGAATAAGAAATTGGAGACGAAGATGGGAAGAGCGTGAGAGACTATAGAAGGGAGAGGATGAGAAAATGATTCCAATGCACAGCACAAAGAATATGAAATTTAAAAAGATGGAGAGAAAGGGGCGAAAGAGAGATAGGAGAAGCGTGTGCGAGAGACACACAGAGATAGAAAGAAAGAGAGAAGGAGAGTTTTAGAGAAAGAGAGTTCTGGGGTTGATCCAAGAGAGATGGGAGTTTTCTGGTGAGTAAGAGAGGAGTGGAAATAGAAGATGTAGAAGAAGGGAGAGGACTAGAGAAAGTTTGAGCAGCTGTAAACAGCGGTGTAAAGTTTGACACCGTAGAGAGAAGAATAGGCGAGTTGCCGAAGAGAAAGGAAAGAGAAACTATTAGACACCAGAAGAGAGATAATGAGAGGGAGAGGAAAAACGTGAGGGCAAGAGAGACAGTATAAGAGAGAGAGTGAAAGATTTATGAGTGAGAAATAGTGAGGAAGATGATAGAGGAGAAGGAGAGGGGGAGCGAGGGAGATTGATTGAGAAATTTTGGGGGAAGAAGGGATCGAATGCATAAAAGTTAGGGAAGGGAACGGAATTGAGGGAGAAGAGTTAGGGAGTTCAAACAGCAGCAGAAGAGGGAGCGTGTGAGAGAAGATGAGAAAAAGAGAAAGGAAAGAGCACGAAGACGATGCTCCCAAGATGGAGAGGAGGAACTAGATTGAAAATGAAAAGAAAATGTTTCCACTACATCCTCCTGACAAGGAGAATGCCGGAGAACCAAAATCTTTACAAAAGAAAGAAAACCTAAGAGAGAGAGAGGGGATGATGTTAGAGCGATAGTTTTGATGTAAGTATTTTATTAAATTATCATTGGAACAATTAAGGAATTAAGAATCCTTACTTTTGATTTTCTTTTTATCCTTTTATTAATGTTAATCATTATCATTTTATCTTTCCCATGATGATTTTGGACTAACCCACTAATGCTCTTATTTGAGGTTCATGGGTGTGTTTGATTTCAGGAAAATAGAAATAATCTCCTCAATCATATCCTTATGCATACACTCATAATCATCATATCATACAATCAGTTATATTCATTCTATAAATATAAATAGAAATCTTGTACATCTTCAATCATATGCGTATTTCTATTTTACATTTTTTTAATACCATTGAGGGTATTATCGTAACTATCTCTCCCTCCTTCTAAACCAATGTATTATAAAAGCATTAGGGTTTGATCTAAAACTGTAGACAAAGCGAATTACTCCAAAACAAAAAGCCCTCTGGTGATCATGATCAAGAGGATAACAAACCTCATCGCTCCTCTTTCTTCATAGCGGTGAATGAAAAACACCTCCTGCAGCATTCTGTCGTCGATTCATAGAAGCACCTTCGACATTAAGCTGATAGCAAGTTCTTTCTTCGTCTCGGCAACTTCTCGTCCTTAAATCTCAAGTTTCCTCGCGGTTTCTTTTTTTTTTGCGTGATGAACATCCATCCATTCATCATCTACCTTTTCTATCCTCTTGCCTATTTTTTTTCTTCAAGTCTCTCTGTTCTTACTATTTGGCTCGATTCCTTTGAATTTTCGTCATTAAATTGCAATTGGTGTCTCTTAGTTAAATCTGTAGTCATCTGATTTATTTTTCAATTCAATTCCTATCCCCGACTTTAGTTTTCTAATCTTTTTTTCAGTCTTCTGTTACAATTTACTGTTTTTTTTCTTAGAATTCCAAATATAGCGATAGATCATTTCCAGTCTACATTCATCTGTTTGTTAGACCCCTGCATGATTTCTTAGTCTCACATTACATCTGAATTTCATATTTAAACTATTTTCTCATATCTTCATGCATCTGTCTATTTGAAATTTTATCATCCTTATTGAAACTAAATACAATTTCTCTCTCTTTAACTAAACTAGAATCGTCACAGACCATTTTAATTTGTCAAATAGTGTTTAATTTAATTCTGAGTTGATTCCACATATTTATAAAACTTTTTTGTTTATCTTAGTAAACTACTTTCTCAGTCAACTTAAATTTGACAGAGTTAGAGTCATTTACAGTCTTTTTCTCAGTCATTAACTTAACTTTGATTATCTTTAGCATTCTGTTGTCTGAGATTGACAATCAAGTCTGAGTGGAATTTCATCTAACTCTCTCACATTCTTCATATCATAGTCCACTCATTTAGGATTCAAGTTAGCTCTATCTATTGTGTTAATTTGTTTTTCTCCATTAAATTCGTCTTCAGTTGGTTAGTTTTCTTTTACATTCAATGGTAATTAGATAGTGAGCTAATTTTAGAAAGGTGAATCAATCAGATTAGTTCCACCGCAAAGTCAACCTGATTAGCCAGAATCAACCCTCTGGGTAAAAGGCAACCATATTCAATTAGAGTCAACCCAACCAGTCAAAGTCAACCATTCTCATTCAAAGTCAACTATATTTAGTTAGAGTCAACCACAGTCAGTTAGAACCAACCTAATCAGTCAGAGTCAACCATATTTAGTCAGAGTCAACCATATTCAATTAGAGTCAATCCGATTAGTCAAAGTCAACTCGATTAGTCAAAATCAACCCGATTAGTTAAAGTCAACTATTAGCAGTAGTCAACCACGTATTTCAAGGGTCTTCAAGTGAGTTAGAAGACAACTCTATCCACTTTAAGTGTTTCATTTGTGAAGTTCTTCATCATCTGGTGCATTTCATATACTTAGGCTTATCTAGATAGATATACATTTGCATTCACACATACACTCAGATATTTGGTCACGCCTCATTGGTTGAGACATTGAGGACTTGAGTCTCAAGAGCGAGAAGTCCAGAAGGAACCAAAAGACAAGATCTTACGTTACTAGAGGTCGGCAGAAAAATTAGAAGAGACATGAAAAGACTTGCAGAGACGCAAGATCTAGTTTGGAGATTGGCTTGAGGGGGTTGGGGCAATTCAAAAGTTAAGGAGGTCAAGGCCTAGGGGGTAGTGTCGCAAGATCAGGTAAAGGTGAGTGTCAGGGTCACCGTTAGGGGCGAAGCCTAAATTTGTATAAACATTGTCCTTCACCCATCCGTGGGGTGAGAGGATTGGATTTCCTTTCTTTTTTTTATATTGGAGGCTTTGAGGAAATACTACTCGTAACTAGATTAAAGGACATTAGGTCCCCCAAAAAGTATTAAATCATTCGTGCATTGTGAGACGAAGCGAGGAGTGGCGAAGCAACTATACTAGGTCATTGAATACACCCAGACACATGTTAAATCATTACCAAATTCATCAATTTTAATGATTAGTCATGAATTAAATAATATAGAGGTGAATAAGCGTCGAATCCACGGAGATTTAAGATATTTTTTTATGTATTTATTAAATTTGATCAAATCGGATGATAAAATGAGGTTAAAATTAGGGATTTTGATATATTTGGAAAGAGAACTTGAAGGCAAATCCATGGAATAATATATCACAAAGTTTGGATCAAGATTTACGGAGAAATCAATGAGCTAATCAGAGAGAAATTTCTGAACGAGAAAATTGCAAAAAACCGAAATGAAAAATGAAATTCACTAAATCTACGATTCGAAATTGAAAATATAATGTTATAGGAAGAAAGATTAGGACAAAAAATATGATTTCTAACACAAGATAGCACTCGAATTGATCTAATTCCTTGCCAGATCAAAGGCTTTTCATTCGGCGAATTTGAACTCAATTTCAAAAAATCCTTCGAGGCAGAAATTGATCTAGAAGCGAAGCGAAGCAAGAGATTCAAGGATTGTGGTATCTAGACAGCTAGATTATTTGAAAGACCTAAGAATGATTTCTATCGTCGAAGAATATCTCAATTTATTAGAAGATTTAGGAGTAAACGTGGGATCGGTGTTTAATCTTTGATCAACGACTTTAATGAAACGCATATATGCGAATCGTTACGCTTAAATCGCGTCCATTGGATCGGAGATGGACCAAAAAACTGAGATGGCACCACGTCACGCATGAAGAGAAAACACATGAAACACCATCTGTTCAATCTTGATCTGACGCTCTGGATGCGTTTCGTCGATTTTTAATCTCACCCATTATAACTCTTTAGATGAACAACTCAGATTAAATCATTTTAAAATGATTCACCGACAAAACAGAGTGCGTCACGTACCCCGCCCACCTTAAGTGAAGATTGACAACATTTATTTATCGCGTGATTCAGACGCTCCACGCGATGCCATGTCACCTGCACATGTTAAAACAAAATCATAGTCCCACATGACGAAAAATCATGCAATTCAACGTGTATATAAGGTATGTGTGATTAGAGAGTTCGCGTTATCCTGAAAAGGATGCTTGATCTGTCCAATCACACGCGCGTGCACGTGCGCACACAGTCACGTACGCGCATACCCATGTGCGAACACATACAAGGTGCCACATGACGTGTCCATACATTACCACATGGCGACGCCCCTTTTTTGTCAGGCCCACATCAGCTGCCACATCAGCACGCAATATAAAATTATTTTTTGTTCATTTTAATTCATAATAAATTGAATTAAATTAATAAAAAATTTAGAAAATTCTAGAAAAATCCTTAAAAATTAGAAAATTCATAACTTTCAAAATCCAACTCCAAATTAATCTAAATTTTTTTCATTAGATCATCAATTAAATTATCTATCATTCTAAATTACAATTGTATGATCATTACGCTTCAACCGGGTTATTCTATTCCACCTCTTATAGAGAAAAGTCAAATTCAATAAATAACAAGAGAATAAATTTTTACTTCAAAAATACACTCATTGGTTTTAGAATTCAAAACTTTGAAAAATAAATGAGGGTATAAAAATTATTTTATCTTATTATTTAACATTTAAACATATTTATAATCTCAATTAAAAATGGGGATAATATAATCTAAAAATATTTTTGTTTAATTTATCATCATTATCCCTAAATTAGTGTATTTTGATATTATAACTTATTTTCATAGAATGATAGATAAACACGAAAAAATATGATAAAATGCACTAGAATGGAATGTTTTATGCCTTAATTTGTATTAATAATCATATATTTTCATGTATAATTTGCACGTTATCAAAGAGCAATAAGCAACGAATCGCTTAATAAAGAACCTAGAAACTACAAAGATTTACTACTAACTAATTCACCCCCCCCCCTCTCTATTAGTTAGTATCACCATTGTATCAAGAATTATAGATGAACCGAGAGCAGTAGAGAAAGAAGAAGCCCCCAAAAGATAGCTTTCCTTGTGGCGTACGACCCCCGTTGCCACTGACGTGTCGTTTTTGTACGTCGCTAAAACACAAAGACGATGGTCAAACAAAATTTATAAAACCGAACTCACAAAGACAAGATATAATAATCAAGTATTGGGTAAGTATCGGATCGATCCACAGAGAGCAGGGTTGACTTTAATCGCAGAGTTGACTTGGTCAAACTTAGGTTTAAAAGGAGTTTTAAATAAGAGAAAATAAGATGTAAGATATGAAAATGATATAAATAAGGTAAATAAGAATTTTTAAGAATTCAAATCTCGGATTTGACAGAGAAAAGTCAAAAGTCAAAGTCAAAGCGTTGACTTTGACCAACAGTAGGTCTTCTGCAAAATTAGAGAACCAAATAGAGTCAGAAGATTACGAAAATTAGATATTTGGAAACTAGAGAGAAAATGGAATTTATTGATATATATTTCGTAGCTTTTGGATAAGAAATGGATTTATTATGAATTATTGAAGATCAATGATCAGAAAGTCCCCGAAATTAACACCTCAGAGGAAATCTTCAAATTGAATGCCCAAATGAAATACAAATCATTCAAATTCTATGTAAATGGAAAGCTAAGAACCAGATGGAATCCAACAAGACCGAAATTATCAAATTCTGATTTGTAAATAAAAAGTAATTGACCCCGAAAGTCAACGTTTGAATTCTGATGAAATATGAAGAGTCCTTGGTCAAACGTTAAATTGGAGGGCCAATAAAGTCAGAATTTGCTATCCACGGAAAGCTGATGAAAAGAGGAATCCAATGAAACCAAAATCAAGTGATTTGGAATTATAATCAAAGAGATATCCTATTTTCAAAATCAGCGACTTTTCGGACCTAAAATTAGGGGAAATGAAGAACACTATGAACTAATTTGCAAAATTAAAGATCTAAACCTAATAAAAAATACAAATTACCTCTTGATAATCGATCAAACCTCTCTACTAACCCGATTGCCGCAAGAATGGGGCCTCAATTCTCGTGGATTGAAGCGAATTTGCTCGGATTCTTCCTCGTGAACGTTCGGAATTCAAGGGGAAAATTCGATGAAATCAGGAGGTGAAATTGTGATTATCATGCTTCAATGGCTGCGTCTCTACACTCTTGGAAGCAGAGGATCACGAGAACTTAAGACCTTCCTCGAAACTCGCTTAATTTCTTCACGAGTCGATCAAAAGTTGAAGAACAAAGAAGGGAAATACATGCTTTTTAAAGAGGGAAATTGGCCCGAGTTTGTGGGTCATTTGAGGGGTCGTGGCGGTGATTTGCAAGGGTCGTGGGAGCGGTTCCTTAGGGCGACGTCGTAGCTCCAGGATTGGCCACGAACTGGCCACGATTTTGCTTCATTGTAGCCACGATTATCGCCACAGTCGATCACGATCGACCACGATTGGACCACGATCGGGCGTCGATCATGCTCCAGATCCTCAATAAGATGCCGATCGATAGTCGTGGAATCGATTCCACAACGAATGGAGTGTGATCGCGGCTCGATCACGCCGCGACCGCGGCTCGATCGGGCCGCGATCGTGGAGTTCTTCCACGACTCGTCGTAGCCGTCCGATGCTCTTCAGGTGAGGGAACGATCACGATCGCGCGATCTAGTTAAGCTTTGATCGTGAGGCGCGTCCACCGTTAGCCGTCCGATCGGGGACTATCGCGATGAGGATCCGGCGCTCTCGAGCCTCCACGTGGCGTCAGGTAAGACAAGACACCTGTCCAAAAAAATAACTTAATATATTAAATGCAGGTATCGATGACGTGGCTACATCATCAAATTCGCTTTCAGCGAATCCGGAGCGGCAACGTCG
Organism: Lemna minuta; assembly: GCA_024174645.1. NCBI lineage: Eukaryota > Viridiplantae > Streptophyta > Magnoliopsida > Alismatales > Araceae > Lemna > Lemna minuta. The sequence continues at coordinate 3,105,177 of CM044114.1, forward strand.
AAAGGCACAGTTGAAACCGCGTGCATTTAATGCACGCGGTTTAGGATTGCGGCGCCGGATCCGGTGCGGCCGTCAGAGATTCCTATTGGTTCAAATTGCGGCGCATTTAATGCGTCACAAGGAGCCTCTGCCACCAATTTTGTCTTGTTAGGCGGGGAAAATCACTCCTTTTTTTTCATTGGCCGCCGCCTCCTCGACTGGCGTGCATCGGGTTAAACGGACGAAAGACCTTTTTGTCTTATTAGGCGAGAGAGATATTTCCATTTTCATTGGCCGCCGCCCTGACTGACACGTGTCTTGATTTCCACCGTGCTGATTGAATCCAACGCTCCTCGCGCTGCCACGCGTCCTGCAAAGAAGACACCGTGTGGGAACATAGTCCCACACGGGGGAAATACGTGGATATTATGCGCTTAAATAGGGGAGCCCCCTACTTAGGCATAGCATTACCGTCCCCCAATGTTACCAGGGCCCACTATACCCGTGGGCCCTCCACTTGCGAACCCTCTGCCACGTGGCCTCAGTGCCACGTCGCACCCCGGGTCGGTCCCGCGCGCCACGTCAGCCACCGCCTCGCCACGTCAGCACCTACAGGTAATAAAACCCCTTTTTCGCGATTTTGTTAATAGAAAATACCTAAAAAAATAAATAAATATCAAATAAAATTCAGAAAAAAGGACATAAAACTTCAGAAATTCATAATTTAAAATATACAACTCCTTTTTAATCCAAATTTTCTTCATTGGATCACAAATTCTTTTCTTTTTAATATCATATCATTTAAAATATATTTAGAAAGAAGAAATCAAGATGACTTATAATTTACTTAAATTATTTCTCATTAAACATTTTAAATCATAAATTCATCCTAAAATCATCCTTTCAACATTTACTAAAGTCAAAACTCATTCCATAACAGAGATTAACTTTTGTTAATTTAAACAAAAGATTAATCATCTATTAAGCATGAAATTATCCCTAATTTATGCATAAATATCAAATTTAGTGAAATGACATGCCAATGGAGAAAATTCCTAAAAAGTATGATAACATGCATCATATTCACATAAAATAAGGATGAATATGAGTTAATTAAGATAAGAATTCAAGTCATAAATGCATGCTATCAGCCACCAAGACACGATACCACAGCGCTGGAGGAGCCCTTTCGCGCGCACGGATCTATCTGCTTATCTTTATTTCTTTATTATGAACTTTTGACCCGCACGTGTTTAAGCGGGTCCTCGCTTATGTCCCTCTCCCTTTTATGCTTCCGGGTGGATTCTTCCCTTTTCGGGATCCCATTCGTGAAGCCCTTTCTCTTTGTGAACCTTTATTTTCTATGAGTATTTTAGGTTTTGGGTTGTGGGCCTCAAGTGGGCCCTTTCCCCTCTCGGACCATTTTGACCTCTATAAGAGGGGAAGGGACCCCCCCACAAACCCTAGCCGTCATTTGATAAAGAAAAGGAGTCTCCTCCATCTCGAGTGTCTGCTCATGGAAGGCCGGGGAAGGAGTCCAGCCGCAGTTGCGGCCGCCGCCGCTGCCCCACGCCTCTGTGCCGCTGCCGCGACGACTGCCGCCACTCCTTGCCCCGGCCACGAGTGCTTCACCGTTGTCACCGCGACGCCGCCGTCGCCTCAGGACCGCCGCGCCGCCATCCCCTCCACGCTCATCTCCTCCTCTCCGAGCTCACCCTCCTGCTACCCCGGCCATCTTCCCGTCCTCCTCCGCCGAATCTCCTCCTCCTCTCCCAGCATTCCCGTTCACCCCGCGAACCTCCGCGTTCCGGCCACCTCCCATTCTGCTTGAGAATTTCCTCTCCCTCCTCTCCGGTGAACTCCTCCGCCAACCCATCTCCGGCTCCATCTCCATCTCCACCTCCCGCCGGACGTCCTCAGCCCCTCTCCCGTCCTCCTTCCCCGATTTCTCCAGTTCCCCCACTTTCGGAACATTGAATTCGCTTTGCGAATAATCGAGTTCTTCCCCACCACCTTCTGGACACTACACGCCAACGAAATCCCATCTCAAGCCACGCCTTCCATTCCTCTCCCCTTCCCGACGCCTAGCCCCCGAATCACCCGAATTCATCCGCTCCCGACATTTCCCTTCCACGAACAACTCCTCTCCCAGACGAACACCGTCCTTCCATCTTCCCGTGCCCCCCTGTTGATTCCCTCTCGACGCCCTGACGAATTCCGCATTCATCCGAATGATTTTCGTCGCCATTCCGCATCCTCTCTTCCCCTGTTGACCTGAATTTCATTCTGCTTGAATTTTGTTTCCCCATTCCATCAACCTTCCCGCGGAATTCAATCCGCGAACCTGCGCTTCACCAATTCCAATTTCGCAGGCCTTCAACCTATCCGCGGAAGTCAACTCCCGCTGAACTCAAAATCGGCGTGCGACACTGCCAACCGAGAAATTGGCCTCGCCTCATCAGCCAACAAATTCTGTCTTCTGCTGACTTCCCCCTCCCCGGCCAACTTCCAGACTGACGCCCACCTCACCCCGTCCACCTTACCCGCGAACCCGCTCGACCTCGCCCGTCATCCTCCTGAAATTCACCATCACCCACCGGCCATACCAATTAATTCTCGCATCCTTGCCGAGCTTCGTCCTTGCGATTACCCGCACCCCTCCCGTGCACCTGCCGACTTCTCCTCCCAACGATCCCAGTCTTCCCTGCCTCGACACCCTGAATCCCTCCGCACCTCCTCCCCTTTTCCGAGTTCCTTTACCCCTGCTATCCCCTCCCCGAACTCCTGCCATCTCAGTTATTCCCTCTTCCCTTCCGGACGGAATTAATTCCGACTCCGACAGAAGTTCAATCCGCGAAATTCAATCCGCTAAACAGCACCACGCCTCTCCCCCTTCCGCGGAATTTCACTCCTCTGCGGAACTCAAATTACCACGGAGTCCAACCTGCCGCGAAGTCGATCACATTCCCTGTCATCGCGCGAATTCGGCTGCGCTCGACGACCTCGCGCCAGTGTCTGGAAGCCGTCCGCGCGCCTGCCCGACTGTCGCCTCCCCGGGGTGCTCCGTCCGCGACCCTCTCTGGGCGCCCAGTCCACACGGCTGAACTCCTCACGTGCGACCGGCCAGCCGCCGCCGGATCCGCGCTCGAATTTCGTCGCTCGCACCTGCGCGACGAATTTCTCCGTGGTAAGGCACGGTCAACGCGTAGTCAACGCGTCCAGGGGTACGCGTCAGACCACACCCCAAATTACCATCTGCTCGTGAGATCCTGCCCCCCCCAACGGCCCGGCGCGCCCCGCGAGCCCACCAGGCTCGACCTCGCCTGCACCGACCACCCGCGCACGCGCCTGTACCTGCTACCCGCACCTGCGGCCGCCTCTGCAGCTCACACCTGCACCTGCAGCCCGCTCCCTGTGCCTGCTGACCGCGCCGCCACCCGCTGTACGCGCCCGGGTTCCTTCCCCGCACAGCCCCGCTGCCTTTGGCCCACTGCGACCCACCGAGCGACACTGCTGAGCCGTCGTCTCCCCTTCTCCGGTTGACACTGCCGAGCCGACTCTCCACTACACCACGACCGACCGGGCACCCCGCCCCGCCGGTTAGCTTCAACCCCTCATTTTAAAGTTAATTACTTTTCGAAGTGTTCCCTTTACTCGTCTCCACCGCCGTCGGACGACGTAGGTAGGGTAGAGCAGATATAGGTTTGAGAGCTCTCACACGTACGTCAAGTCCGACACTGGGCGTGAGCTGCAGCTCCGGTTACTCTACGACAAGCCACTCTACGCCTCCGGACGTGGATTGAGAGGATCTTACCCTACCCATCATCGCGAGTTTCCCCGGGTTACCCGGAGTCAACTTTGCTGCTCGGCATGCCTTCCTGCACTTAGGTTTAGGCTAGATATCGTTCTTAGGGTCTAGAACTCGCCTACTCGTAGGTTAGTTTTGACCTGCCTATCTTCAGTCTGCCTTAGTTTCATTGATTAGGCACGAGGGTTTTCACAACGGCGTCCTGCATCATTTCCCCTTTTTGAACCCTTTGAGAAGAGAGCTGAGAGAAATATCTAGCAGAGAAAATCTCCCCCTCAATGGATTCTTTGATTGGGCTCAAAGAGCTTGCCTTGGACAGCCCATTATGACCTCTAAACACTTCCACCGAGGATCTTGCTTCCCTTTGTCTTGTTTATTGTTACTGAAAATAAAGAAGGCAAAGGTCATGTAAAAAAAACTTCTTTTCGATGCACTAATATTCCACAAATATCAAGTTATGAGATGGTAGATGATATGGTGTGTTCAAGAGGTTAATAGAGTTAAATAAGAGCAATCCATGGGAGGTTATAGCTACTTTTTATGCTCTTATCAGTTTACATGAGCACTCTAGGTGTACTTGTTCTCCCCTTATTTATATATATCAAGTATATGGACATTTCACAATATCCCTGAAAGTTATGTCTATATGTACTAGTTTCTAAAGACCTTGTATGTGTGACCCTCTAAGTTCATACATCTCCCCAATTAATAACTCCATTGACCCAATAATACTTATTAGTCAATCTTATTAATTATCTATATCAACGTATAGATAAAAGATTGATTCAACTGATTGACAAGTTAAGTCTCCATCCCATTGTGTACCAAGCTACACCATGTGCTCTAAGAGATATAGAGTGTACAAGAACTCCCTTATAGAACCTTGCTGTCATTTTTTACCATGTGTTATAATCTTTTATTTTTGTGAGACTCGTGAATAATTAAGGGTATAGTAAATTGCTAAACCCTAATTAATCACAAGTTAGTATTAATGGATCGATGAAATTATCAAGAAAACCTTATTTGATATTTTCACAACCTTGGCCGAGGACTTAATTGTATCTCATTCATTGAGTCAATCTCCTATAATATTACGGGAAGATGATCCCATGTTGAGCACACAATCACCTTTCAAGACTTTATATCATATATAATGTACAACAAGATGTATTTGGTGTTAGACGCTTAGGGTTATATGGCCAATGATTCGTAAATCATAGTGAAAACAAGATGTCTTTGGTGTCTCAAGTCAAAGGACCACTGATGAGATGAATCCATGTTGTCATTGAAAACACATAGAGATGTGACAAAACATATTCCAAGCTCACCAATTTAAATATTATAATCAAGAATTAAAAGAGTACACTAGTAAATAAGGGTCGAATCCTTGGAGAATAAAATATTTTTAAGGTATTTCTTCAAATTTTACTAAATTGAACATAGAATTGATGTGAGAAATTAGGGATTTTAGTAATTTTAGAAAGAGAACTCTAAGAAAAATCCATGGAATAAAAAATCACTCGATTTGGATCAAAATTCACAGAGAAGTCAAGGAGCAAAAATTAGACAAAGAAATAGATTATGAGGAGAGAAAATAGAGAAATTATCTAAAGTTTGATTACTATAGATTTGAAATTGAAATATAATGACACATGATGAGTGATTAGGAGGAAAACACATAATCTAACCCGATGTCACACTCGAAATGATCCAATTAATACCCGAATCAAGGGCTTTTCATTTTGTGATTTTGAAGACAAAGTTTGACATTCAAGACGCGATTTCTCCCTATTCTCTCAACAACATCTCACTTTCAAACACTCCTTGGATGCAAAAATCAAACTAGACGATGAGGAAAGCAAGAGATTAGATGATTGAGATGTCTAAATAGTTCGATTACTTGAAACACCCAAAAATGGTTTACATAGTCGAATAACATGCATATAAATAGGTAAAATTGGGCATTCCATTGGATTGGCCATTGGATTTGGCATTACATCTTCAATCAACAGCTCTGATGTACCACTTGGATGTGAATCGTTACGTTTAATTTATGTCCATTCAATCAAACATGGAGTGATCACATTTCGTCATGTTGCGTGTGAAGTAGAAACGCATGTAACGCTTGTCGGTTGATCTCCATGTGACGCTCTAGTTGTGTACACCTATCCACAAGAGTCCATCTGTCACTATTAATCTCAGCTGTTATAACTCCTCAGATGAACGATTAAAATTAAGTCATTATAAAACGATTCGATGACAAACCGTTACACAGCATGTACCCCCATCTTTAAGTGAAAATCGATGATCCTGATTTATTCACGCGATCGCACGCTCCATAATGCGCCACGTCACATGCGCATAAAAGCAAATAGAAATAGTTCCACATGACATAAATCAAGGAAAATGGAAGGTATATAAGTATTGCGTATTTAGTGTGTTAGCATATAGTCTGAAAAAGATGCTTAACCTACTAATTACACTTGTGCGCACACACACGCACGCAGATGCATACACATATGTGGCAACGCGTTATTGCCCTCACCACATCAGCTACCATGTCAACGCACAATATGAAAACCAAATTTTTAATGTTTTTAAATAAAAGTAAATCCATAAAAATTTGGAAAAATTCTAACAAAATCCCTAAAAATTAGATAATTCATAACTTAGAAAATATAACTCAAAATTAATTCAAATTGTCTCGTTTGATCAGAAATTAAATAATCTATCATTTTAAAAAGTCAACTTTAATAAATAACAAGAGTATAAAATATTAATTCAAAAATACACTCAATCTAATATATATATATATATATATATGTTTAACAAAAAATGACAAGAGATCATTGCTTCCCAGTAACATATAAATAACATACTGAAAATTTCAGATCAAAATCCAAAATAGTTAAACACTGGCCATTAAAAATAATTAAAGTTTTAGGTCCTCAAGGGAACAAACAATAGAGTTTTAAGATATTATCATTTCACAAATGTATTGCCTTCAACATCTAAATCAATTTCATCATCTTCAGTGGCATCTAACTCCATGACTTTAAGGTCATCAAAGCAGATATAGTGTCGGCCACTGATAACATGCTATTTATACATGAATTTACATGATTATTAATGCAAATAAAAGCATTAATTGTTCTAATTCTATGCATGTTATCATATTTTAAGTATATTTCTCTCATTTAATATAATTTCATGTTATGATCTAAAAATACATCATTTTATGGATAAGTATGCATAATTAAACATTATGATTTTAATCCTAATTATATTTGAGATCGTAACTATGTTTTAATGATGAAAATGTAAGAGAAATGATGCTTATTAATATTCATGTATTTTTATAAAGTTATTTTAGAAAATACATGAACGTATTTATTTAATTAAAATTCATTCTCGTACTATTTTAATATTTTGACTTTTTATAATGATAGATTATTCAATTTCTGATCCAACAAAACAAATTTGAACTAATTTGGAGTTGTATTTTGAAATTTATGATTTTTATAATTTATAGGAATTTTCTAGAATTTTTCTGAATTTATTTAAGTATATTTTCGATTTTAAATTTATTAAAAACGATTAAATAAAAGGCAAAAAGGGGTTATTTTATTGCGCGGGACCCATGCGAATGAAGCGTGGCACGCAAGGCCACGTGGCAGAGCCACACGAGCCCACACGGGCGCCTGCATGGCGCGTAGGTGGCGTGGAGGTCGCGCGGACATGTGGCATTGCCACGTGAGTCCACGCGGATGCCTGGGTGGCGCCACGTGGCGGTGAAGAGGCTTACGTGTGATGGGCCCATGGGTTAGTGGGCCTAGGTAAGTAGTTTGGGGCGGTAACGCAAACCTCTCATTTCTTCCCACCTTTTAAACACATCATTTCCAATTATTTCTTCCGTGTGGGACTATGTTCCATCTTTATTTTGAATTTCAGGTGATGTGGCTGAATACGATGCATCGGATTAAAGCGCGTGGATTATCGTGCTTAGATCGCATGGACGTAGAGTCCACCGGATCACCATCAGCGCACATGCCTTAAATTGGGTTTAAGTGAAGCTTTTGATGAACTAAAACTCGGTTTGATTATATCATTGTTGTGTGTTCTAATTCATGCAATACATTTATAATACCTCACTTAGGACAATAATAAGCAAGGGTTGATCCTCAGGGAATCTAGGTAATGAGGGTTGAGACGAAAGTAGAAGAAGGGATGAATTCCTATAGTGGAGAAATATTAGAAGTTAGAAGAGGAATTTTATAGAGATAATGGATGTAATTGGTTGGATTTTGTTTCTGTAGTTCTAATTAGAGGAGAAGAGATGAGAATTAGAAGGGTAGAGATTGATTGAAAGTGGAGAAGATGATGAAGGGGAGAGAAGAGAGGTGTAATAGTATAGATATGAATGAGATGAATTGGATATGATTTATCGTGCAAATGCAATAACCTATGATTAAAATAGAATAAAAAGTCCTGCATTATCCATGGAAAAGGCTTACAAGAGAATCCCTCCTCAGAAATCTTCCCACAAACCCCGTGTTGGTGTCAATCCTAGGCCGGGTGGTGCTTGATTCGCTACGACGTCGATCTCCTCTTGTTCTCCTTCTCCAGAACAAACTCGAGCATCCGATGATGCCTAGCTTGGGCCTAAGCTTCTCCCCCTTTCCTACTGGTGACCTGGTGTAAAGAGAGAGCCAAAAGACAGGGCTAAACGACAAGAAAAAGGAGGAGAGCCTGCGGCGATTAACTCGCTGCAAATTCTCTTTTATGAGTGAATGGGAGAGCGCCACGTCGCTCTCTCATTCCTCATTACTGTCAAAAATGATGGCGAGCAATGCAGAGACTCCACGTCACCTGTAAGCAAACAAAGTAGCATAAAACGACGAAATAAGAGTGAGACAAAACGACAAAGGATAAAGTGAAGAAAACAACGGAATAAGATAACACACAACGACAAAAGAAAGCGACGAGTTTCTGCTGCGATTATTCCACACTCAGTCAACTCTTGCGGCGCCAGCGCGAGTGTTCCACGTCATCTGCACGGTAAGTAAACGACAAACAAACAGTGATAATAATAATAAAAAAATAAAATCAACAGAAAATCAATCTAAAAATGCCGCTACCAGATTGTGACACGTGTCGCGATCTGGTGGCGTCTATCTGACTTACCTTTCAAATCCAAAATTTGTAGATATGCCCCTGACGCCCATAATTATGCAAGAATCATTAGATTAATTGGAAATAAGCCATGAAAATTCATTTAAATCACTTATAAATCCAAACAAAAATATATTTTGCTATAAAAATTCATTTCATTGCCAATTTATAATCTAATAGAGATATTCAAATATTATAAAATCCAGGAAACACCATAAAATCATAATAAAGAAAAATTAAGCAATTTTAAATATAATAACACATAAATATATTCCTTTTAAGCCAAATGTTCATGAAAATTCAGAGTTAAAGGTCATAGATTTATGTGTTATCAGCTTTGACGACTTAATCACGACCGTCCATCTCCGAAGTTATAACGATAGAGATTTGAAGCTCCCGATGAACCTTCTAATTAATCAAGACCGCCCGATGAAGATCCAATGGACGATCAAAACGACGCATCTGCTTCTAAAGCGCAACGTGGCGACATCTCAACGCTCCACTTGCGATCGGGCGATCACCATTAAACACACCGATTCACCTAACGACGCTTCATCTGGACCGTTGATCGCGATGGACTGTTAGATCGACGGTAACGCCCAATTCTTCTATAAATTAGAACTATTCTTCGAAACCAAACTTACCCTTGGATTTTCGAGTAAAATCGAACTATTTAGACACCACAATTCAAGCGTCCATCGATTTACTTCTTGACTTGTTTCCGCGTCTGAAGAGCATTTGAAATTGAAAATTGATTGAAGGAATGAGGAGAAATCACATCTTGAACGCCATCATTGTTTTCGAAATCGCGGAATGAAAAGCCATGAATCTGGTGATTAATTGGATCATTTCGAAGGCTACTTTGGGTTAGATTGCGTGTTTTTTCATCTTAATCTTTCATCATTTAGTGTTAATTTTACATTTTGAATCGTAGATTAAGTTTAATTTGGTTTTAATTTCAGTTTTTAATCATTTTGCGCGATCGAATTTTTCTCCCATTTTCAAACTTTGATTACTACGCAAATTCTCATCCAAATCACTCAATTTTTGATTCCATGGATTCGAAATTGAGTTATCTTTCTTAGTATGATAAAATGCCTAATTTCTAAACTCAATTCGTTGTCCAATTTTATCAAATTTCAAAGATATCTCTCAAATTTCCCTAATTCTCAAATCATGGATTCGACCCTTATTTACCATTATACCCTTCAATTTGTGAATTAATCTTTAAATCAGTAAGTTTGAACTTTGTTTTGACATGACATCGTGTGTATTCAACGACCATACGATATCGTTTCGTCAGGCACTAACCTTCCTCTTCTAAATGTAATAATTCCTCTACTTGTGGAAAAAAGACGCTCAGAGGGAGAGCTTGACACAAAAATAGAAAGGAAATCCTTGGCGAGCACTGAAATGCGCCGATATTTGTTTGATCCTCTCTTTTCCCACCACTGTAATGGGTCATCACGTAAGCAATTAATGCAATGTTCAAATAAGTAATCCTCTAATTCAACCTTTGTTGATTTCTCATCTAGTGTTGTGCTCCTATTTGATTGTTGCTCCATAAATTACATTATTACTTTTGAGCGCGTGTGACTTGATGAAGACAAAAGATCATCAATCGGCATAGAACTCGAAGCTTGTATGATACAAACTAATTCAAGCAGCCTCAAGAAAGCTCTCTGAATCCCCGCGCTATATCCCGAAACTGTCACTTGCCGAACGTAAGATATTTTAACTTTTAATAAAAACTTTTGTCCACAAAATGTTATCTCCCTGTGAATGTGGTTTTTCTGGATCTCTAGGGCAAAGAAATGCTACTCTTTATTCAAACAGAGGTAGCGCTATTGGGCCAATGGCAGTGAAGGAGGCGGAAATGGAGGTTTTTTCTGAAGTGAAAAGTGATAAAGAGCCGGCGGGTTCTCCAAAATCTGAAGTCGTTGATGTCGATGGATGGATTGGTGATGATGGGCAACGGAGGGAAATAGTAAACACGAGAAGAATCTCTCCACAAAAAAATTGGAACATGAATATTCATTGCATTCCTTATCAAAATAAAATATTCTCTAACCTGGAGAAGCTAATTGATTTTTATGAAACTCGTTGAGAGCGAGAGAGAGAGAGCTTTTTGCCTTCGATGGATGCCTTCGATGAGAGGGGAACTTTGGGAGAATGGTCGCATGAGGGGAACTGCCAAACAAAGGGATAAGTGCTGATTGTCGAAGGTTCTTGATTTCTTTTAATTCGGTTTCACCGAATCTAAAAACCGAAACCCATACCGTCCATCGGCTTACGAGAAACTTATGAACCGTCAGTTTTGATTCGGTCCAGTAAACCAAAAATCGGTTCGGTTTTGGAGAACCTTATACACCGCGCATTCTGATTGGATCACGATTCATTTTATAACATTTTAATCTCAGTCGTTCATCTAAAGAGTTATAACAGCTAAGATTAAATACGTCTGATGGACTTCGAAGGATGCATGGAGACATATCATATGTCGATTTCGGATCGAACGAACGCGATCGTGTGATGCTTCTTCTTCATGCGCGACGTGGAAAAATCTGAGCACTCTATCTTTGATCGAATGGATGCGACTTAATGGAAATGATTCGCATCCAAGTATTTCATTTGAGCCGTTGATTGAAGATGAAGAGCCAAATCCAACGACCACTCCCAAATCTGCCTAAATACACATGTTCTTCGATGAAGTAATCCATTCAAGGGTGCTTCAAGAAATCAATCTGTTTAGACATCTTAATCTTTGAATCTTTTTCTTTCTTCATCTACTAGATCAATTTTCGCGTCCAAGGAGTGTTTGAAAGTGAGATTTCTTGGAGAGAATATAGAGAATTCGCTTCTTGAATGCCAACAATCATCTTCAAAATTGTGAAATGAAAAGTCTTTAATCTGACAATCAATTGTATCATTTCGAGCACTATCTTGAGTTAGAATTCGTGTTTTCCTCATAATCTTTCTTGCTATAACATTAGATTTTAATTTAGAATCGTAGACTAGGTTAATTTTTTATTATATTTTGACTTTCTCTCTCTTTGCATTCGCAAATTCTATTTGATTTTCACTTCTTGATTTCTTTACAAATATTGATCCAAATCCAGTGATTTTTTATTCCATGGATTTTTCTTGAAGTTATCTTTCTAAATTTATCAAATTCCCTAATTTCTCACCTCAAATCATTGTCTGATTTGATCAAATTTGAAGGAATACCTCAAAACTACCTTAATTCTACGTGGATTCAACCCTTATTCACGACTAAACTATCTAATTCGTGATTATTTCTCAAAATTAGTGAGTTTGGAATTGTTTTGAAATTTATCCGCATGTATTCAATGACCTCACGGATTCGTCTCATCAATATTATGTAGCCTACTAGTGTCTACCCGATCTGAAACAGATCGGGAGATGAAGAATGGAAAGATTTTGTTCCGGAGAGAAGCACAGTTGTTTTCTCTCACTTGCGACGAAAAAATCCTCAATTGCAATATAAATCAAAAGGAAACTAACAGAGAAAATTATAATACCTGTAATTACAATACAGTGATTTGCTGATCGGAACGTGTAGGCTCTGTTCCTTTTAAAGTAGATGAAACAGATCCACGCAAATATTCTTCTCCCACTTGTCTTTTTCCAAGCTTATTAAAAGGAACAGAAATCACTACGGTTAGATTTGGACATTATAGAGCAAAGATTAAAGAAACATGAGGGAGTACAGATAACTCTGCTTGATAAAAAACAAAAATCGGAAAAATAGGAAAATAGGATACAGTGATTATGAAATCCGGGATCGCCTCTATCCATCATCTCCGCTATCTCATACCATGAAATAAGTTCATCACCCATGAAATCGGATGAAGGAGATTTCGAGAAAAATGAACAACGAAAATCAATCAGAGAAACGAAGATCAAGCAAACGAAAATCGAAAAAATAGGAAAATAGGAAAAATGAAAAAAACGAAATTATTTTACGATTTCTCAAAATGAAAAATGAAAAACGAAAAATGAAAAACGCCGGAAAAGGAATCAGAAAAATGAAAAACAAAATCAGAAAGAGAGAGAGAGAGAGAGAGCTCGAAACGAAAATTGAAAACCTAACCCATGAAATCGGATGAAGGAGATTTCGAGAAAAATGAACAACGAAAAATCAATCAGAGAAACGAAAATCGGAAAAATAGGAAAATAGGAAAAACGAAAATATTTTACGATTTCTCAAAATGAAAAATGAAAAACAAAAAACGAAAACTCTGGAAAAGGAATTAGAAAAATGAAAAACAAAATCAGAAAGAGAGAAAATTAGAATGAGAGAGAGAGAGCTCGAAATGAAAATCGAAAACCTAACCCATGAAATCGGATGAAGGAGATTTCGAGAAAAAAAAAATGAAAATCAAAAATAGGAAAATAGGAAAAACGAAATCATTTTACGAAAAACGAAAAATGAAAAACGAAAACTCCGGAAAAGGAATCAAAAAAATGAAACACGAAATCAGAAACAGAGAAAATCAGAAAGAGAGAGAGAGAGAGCTCGAAACGAAAATCGGAAAACCTACCTTCTTCTTCAGTTCTCCGGAGGTTGCAGGCCGAGAGTCGAGGAGAGAGAAAAAAAGAGAGTCAGGGAGAGAGAAAAAAGAGAGTCGGGGAGAGAGACGGTTACTAATGTAACCTTTCATACAAATATCATAGTAATTTGACATAGTAAGTTATGACATAGTAATTTATGTATACAAAGGGGTAAAGTTGGAAGAAAAAAGAGCTTCGCCAAACCTATTCTAGTGCGATCTGAAACAGATCGGGAGATTAAAATCACCTAAATTTGCAGGTTAGCTCCGAGGTGAGCGGTCAAATGGAGGCAGCAGACGCGGAGAGGTCAAATACGCCTGAATCCGAGGTCTCTCAGCAGACGCGGAGATTTAGAAATCTCACCTAAATCAGAAATTGATATCAGAAAATAGAACCCAGAAACAAAATATAAAAATTCAATTAAAAATAGTATATCACTTTAATGAAAATGAATGAGAGACAAATCAGTTGTGGGAATATCAAAAATCGGATTAGCGTAGAAAGACCCTTTGAACGTATCTGCAAAAAATACGTATTTAATAAAAATATGCTTTTTCTCAGGAGCAGAAAGATAAATACCGTCAAAATTTGTTGGGATAATAAGTGAAATGAATGCACACAATTAGATCTAGCGTGAGACTCGGACCAAGTTTTCCAGACTCTAGTCTCTCTCTTCCATGGCTCCACCCAAAGTTGTACCTATCATTTTCCACTTTAACATAAGGAACATCAAGGATCGAGAAAAACCATTAAAAAAATTAATATTACCTGCTCACTGGATCTTCGAGCTCTTTTTTGAATTTCTCGGGGAGGTTGGCCAGTCTGGAATAAGAACAAACATTACACAACAATATCTTTCAGATTTTATTTTATTTTTGAGAAAGATTGAAAGGTAAAAAATTTGGGAATAAGAGAGATTACTTCGGGGAAATTTGGAGAAGGTCTCGTCGAAGCGAGGGAAATTCAGGAACCTGAAATTAAGGATGAAGCACAATATAAGAATCAGAAGATGTATTGAGAGAGAGGTAGAGAGAGAGATCACGGAAATGGGGGATAAAAAAAACTGAGCACTAAACAGACAAAACAGAGAAAGAGATCACAGTGAGAGAGAAATGAGGAAGCTAAAGACAGACAGAGAGAGAGAAGAGGGAGAGAGACATCACAGAAATGAGAGATGAAGAAGCTAAAGACAAAGAAAGAGATAGATCACAGTGAGTGAGAAATGACGACGCTAAAGACACAGAGAGAGAGATTGATGGAGAATTATTTCTATACATGAACACAAGGGTTCTAAGGGAACCATCCTCCTCCTCCTCCTTCTCCTTATCCACCAACTTGATAAATTATCCATTAATTAAATGGATGAAGAAGACCTCTCTAAATAATTAAAGAGAGTGTAAATCTTAAGGGATTTATTTTCCCTCCTTTCCTTATTTTATACTGATCTAAAGATTGACTTGGTCAAACATTTAATCCTTATCTTTAGAAACCTAGAATTCCATGAGTGGACCAAGTCAACCACCCCTTTTCCTTTGATATAGGTTCCTTAATTTCCAAACCTTCTCCACCATATCATAGGTACCTTATATCATTTCAATTAATGATCTCAAAAGAAAATAGTAGGAACATCCTTGATTTTCAATTCCTCTTCCTTTGAAACCACCCTTAGTTAGATGTATAGAAGAGATCTACTTGACATTACCCTTGAATTCTATCTCAAGACAAAGACTTTATGAATGTGAACAGCAAGAGGAAAGTTACTGTTAAGTTAGAGAGACTATTCTCCTAACTATCACGATCCTCACAGAAGCCAAGAGAAACCACTCAGATGAAAAGAATGACTCAAGCTGAAATATAGAGAGAACATCAATGAGCTTATACATGTTATTCTCTGACTATTATGAAAGCAAGAAGATGTCAAAGCCTATCATGAAGAACTGAGGAATTAATCCACCAAGGAGAATTATCTCTCATCTTCAAAGCTTCCTCAAATGATGAAGAGAAACTGATGGGATTATTCCAACCATGAAGAGAATTATCTCATTATCCTCCCTAAGAAACATCTCCAAAGTAGAAGAAGATACTGAAGCATGACCATCTTACTGTCGTCAGAACAAAGAAGACAGTGAGGCCCTCCAAAAGAAGCAATGATCACCATGATCTTTAAAGAAAACTAGAAATACCTGAAGCCTGCTACGATAATGAAGAGTACGGACCCACAGAGAAGCAATTTTGGCTTAGAGGGAGCTCCCCGGAAGTCATCGCTCCTACTATTCACCTGAATAATATTTTCTTTTGGCGGGTTCGTTCGCCAGAAATGACTATCGCTCTGTTGGCGGTAGTTGAGGGATGATTTCGCTTCAGCAGAGAGTCGAAATCGGAAGGTCAAACCTACCACCTTGGGACGATCTCAACAAGCACCCTCAGCTCATTTGTGTGCACCAAAACAAATGATCGTGGCATTTGGCGATCTTGCTCCACGGACGCGTCGACGGAGTTTAGCCGAAACCTGTGAAGAAACTATGGCCGCGTTCATGACTCCAACGAAGGGGCGTCCCCCAGTCGGCGATCGGGATCCTGAAAGACATGAAAGTGGAATTAAATTCCGCCACTCAAGGTTGACGTGGAGCACGACTTCGGTGACCTACGTCGTGAGTGAATCTTCCAAGAACGTTGACGATCCTACAGGCTTCACCGGGCTCTTAAACTACTGCCTCGACACCTGCAACCGTAAAGAACTAAAGAGAAGCCGGAATAGCCCGTACGTTCCTCACGTGAAGACCGTCTACGTGAAGAATCCTCCCCGAGAGAGAGTGATAACCACCGTAACTGCCTCTCTTTCTCGAGGCATCCCTTCACTCCAAAACCTCTATCTCTCCTACTCTATAAAAGGAAAATGTAAGGAGCAAACGGAGTTAGTTTTTTTTTATGAATGAAAATCGGTTCTATTGGTTACTTTTTATCCCTGTGTTCGTGTTCATCACGTTCACGTGTTCCTCCGTATCTCCATCGTCTTCCCGTGAATCCTCCCGCATCTTCTTCATCTTCCGAGTTCTATCCTCCTTCACTTTTCCTTCCCCGTTCTGTCCGCTTTCTTCCACTTCACGTCTGACGCATACGAGGTTGATCCGGTTCAAACGGTGAATCCGAGAGCATCATCTCCCCGTCGCCTTCCAGGTATCATCCTTAATTTTCAAGGTGAATAATAGTTCCTATTCTAAACCCATAAGTCCAGCGTTGACTTTCTATCCATCCGTACTCGCTTCGTCACGCCTTCTCTACTTATTCCGCTTCCTTATTTCCCTCCACCTCTCGTTCTATTTTCGTCGATCATCATCTTTTCTCTATCCTATATATTAAAATATGTAATAGTATCTCCTCTATCATCGCTAACTATATTCTTTAACATATATTCTTCTATCATTCATATTCTCTCTCACTATTCCGATAATACTCTCTCCGATTATTCCTCTTCCATATTTCTTCTCTTCTCTTATTATCCATCTTATCTTCCTCATTAAGTCATCATATATCTTTATATTCCTGAATTATACCTCAATATATTCTCACTGATTTCCTAATATCTTTTTCATAATGATATCAATTCATAGGTCCTCCCCTAGTTTGTAGGAATATTATCAATCTTAATTATCCAACATCAGAGATCATAGAAATCAAGAAGCAAATAAGGGAGAGGGAGATCATTGAAATTAAGAAGCAAATGAGTGAGAGAGAGAGAGAGAGATGGAGAAAAGGATAGCAGGAGGGACAGAGAGCAGAACTTTCGACGTACATCGACAACGGACAGAATTCCCAAACCGTGCGGCCCAAAACCTTCTCTGATTTTCACCGAAAAATCTGAGTTCTTGTCCTTCTCCCGTCGGTAAGTAGACAAATAACATCGGTAAATGAAAGAATTGAGGAGATCATAATAAACAGAGTCGCTAATTGTCAATTCTCCTGACCCTCTTCACGAAAATTTCAGAATCATGAGAATTCCTCCTTCTCGGCCTCTTGCTTTCTTCCAAAGTCTTGGGTAGCGCCAAATTTCTGCCATAAATTTCATGATGTTTTCATCAAGGGTGGAAGATGAAATGGGTATCAAGCGCCAGCGAGAAATCCGGTGAGTAAAAACCGAAAAACCCACTAAAATTTCCTCTCTTATTCCAAATTATCCCCTTCTATTACTAATTAATCTCGATTTTCAAAGTTTCAACTTTGAGGGGAAGCAAAATCGATCAGAATCTCTAGTTGACCGGCCACCCAATTACGCTGGATCCAAATCAAACGAAATCCAATTGCGTGACGAAGATCATTTTACGAAAAACGAAATCATTTTAGGAAAGACGAAAAACGAAAAATGAAAAACGAAAAACGAAAAATGAAAACTACGGAAAAGGAATCCAAAAAATGAAAAACGAAATCAGAAAGAGAGAGAGAGAGAGAGCTCGAAACGGAAATCGGAAAACCCACCTTCTTCTTTAGTTCTCCGGATGTTGCAGGCCAAGAGTCGAGGAGAGAGAAAAAAGGAATCAGAAAAATGAAAAACAAAATCAGAAAGAGAGAGAGAGAGAGAGAGAGCTCGAAACGGAAATCAGAAAACCTACCTTCTTCTTCGGTTCTCCGGGGGTTGCAGGCCGAGAGTCGGGGAAAGAGAAAAAAAGAGAGTCAAGGAGAGAGAAAAAAAGAGTGTCGGGGAGAGAGAAAAAAAGAGAGTGGGGGAGAGAGAAAAAAGAGAGACGGTTACTAATGTAACCTTATCATCATATACAAATATCATATAACTAATTTAACCTATCATACAACTTCAGAGGGGTAAAGTCGGAAGAAAAATGAGCTTCGCCGGACACCAATTCTGTTATGTAATATAGAAGATGAGATAAGCCAATTACACTTTCCATGTATCTTGCTTATGTTATTATTATCATTATCATTCGTTGTGTGATGTTTGCAATGAAGTGCATGAACATATGTAATGACTAAGTGAATTACGATGAGATCATAATATAGTGATTACTAGTCTTTAAACATATGTTCTAAATATTTCCATTTATAGGATATTCAAGAAGGACATCGATTATCCAGAATGAATAGAACTATTTGATCTAACTCATATGATGAGTATGGTTGGTCATGTAGCCATTGGTGAAGAGACACTAATGATAGATAATGGGTGCTCTTTGGATAAAGAGTTCACAAAATTTATTTATATGAATCCCTGAATGGTATTATACCTCATTGTGAATCAAGTTGATTCATGTCATGATTGTGTATATGGTCCTTTGACGTGACACACCAAAGACAACTTGTGGATGGATGACCATGTTCTGATTATGACTTACGAATCTCTAGCCACGGGATCTCTAAAAGGTCATATATTAAATACAACATAAAGTCATCAAAGATGATTGTGTGGTCAAGATTGGATCATCCGACCTCAGTATTTAAGGAGATTGACTCAAGGAATGAGATGCAATGAAATCCTTGGCCAAGGTAATAGAAATATCAAATAAGGAGTTCTCAATGATTTCCTACACACATTAGTACTAAGTTGAGTGATTGAATAGGGTTTGACACTTGACCATACCCTAAGTCATTCATGAGTCTTGTGCGGATAAAGGATTATACATATATGGTAATTGATGACAGAAAGGTTTTATAAGGGAGTTCTTACTACTCTATATCTCCTAGAGTACATGGTTTAGCTTGACACCCAACGGGTTGACAACTCAACCTATCGATTGGGTTAAATCAATCTTTAATTAATTAATGTATATGTTGATGTGGATAATTAATTAAGATTGATCATTAAGGCATGATTGGGCCTATAGAGTTATTAACTAGTGAGATATAAAAAGGGTCACACACATAAGGTCTATGGATGCTCATAGATATAGACATAACTATGAGGGTTTATATGAACAATTTACATTCCAAATGTCTATCAATAGGGAGAAAATGACCACAACTCATGGTGCCCATGCAAATCTTGTGAGAATTCTCTCTATTTTCTTTCTCTCTTGGTGAAGAGCTTTGAAAGAGGAGATCCAACCATCCGAAGACCGTGTGGATACTTCTAGAGGCTAGACACTTGAATAGCTTCAAGAACTCCTTCAAGATAACTTTGTAAGTATGTTTTCTCATACATACTAGATGATAGGATCATATGTTCTTGGTGGCTTGGTGTTTTGAATATTCGATTCAATGTATTCTACTACCTTCAATGTTGTGATCAAAATTTTGGAAGGCTTATCGACCTCAAAACCCAACACATGAGGGAAGGAACATATGATTTGGAACACTGACCAGAATGGATTCAAATCCAACTATGAGTACCTGACCATATAAGAGTTGGAGATTATTTCTTGGGAAGGAACATACTATTTATCATCATAGAGATCATGACTCACTATCAAGTCTCTTTAAATGAGACAAAAAATGAGATCAGCTAAACATATCACATTAGGGGGCATCACAAGTACAAGATACCCAAGTGGGTACATTAGTAAATGATGTTGAGTTTTTTTATCCAAAATGATAGAGAAACCCCCCATAATTTTTTTAGATGTTTCAAAATTAATAAATGCATCAAAAACATGGAAAAGGAATATTTCAACTTTTGACAAGAATATTAAATTATTCAATGCACATATAGAAATTGGCAGATTAAGGTAGTCATTGTTGAAGTGGCAAGAAAACATTATTCATCAATGTATATACCGAAAATAAACTGGGACTGGATGGATATTACTTTTTATGTAAATGATGTTTTACTTGCAAGCACAATTTTGTTTGTTAAGGAATATGATGAAACTAAAGAAGATAGAAAGTTCGAGTAACAAGGTAAGGCATCCTTTACTTTATAGATAAGATGAGAGGGTAGTACAAGAGAGAGATAGTGGGCTTCAATAGGCATATTAGGCTTGTAGAACCTCTTCACACACTCTCTCAAGCTATAGCATACATGCCAAGCATGACCAACTTACCCCAAAGTCTATAATAATAATGTCCACCCAATTCTACGGTGAAACTATATTTTTGAGTTTTTTTTATGATAGGACATGTGGAAAATGGTGAGTCATTAAGCACCTTGTCTCAAATGTAATGACAGATGCTATGTTTTTTTTTGTGTGCACATAAAATGTTGGATACCTTTGGTGGAATCCAACTTCTACCCCTTAAGGTCTTTACACAGAGTTTGAGGTTTTTTTAAAAGTCCCAAAAAATTATAGAATTACTTCATTATCCGAGAACCTTATGTGAGTAACCCTCTATATGCACAAGTACTCATCTCATTAGTAATTCTATAGGACAAATAACTCTTTATTGGTCTATCTCATTAATTAATTTAAGATCCAATTTTAAATAATCATGGATTTATTTAAACCAATTGATTGTTCAAGTCACCTACACGAGAGGTGCCAAGATACACATGTCCTGGAAGGTAATGAGGTTATATGCTACATGCACATGGAATCTATATGTCAAAAACTATGTTATATATTAATTTTTCATATGCACAACACTCGTCAAATTACTTATGGCATAGTCAAATATCAAACCCTAGTCAGTCATTCTCATTGGAGCATGTGCCATTAGAAATCAGACAATGCATTTTATGATATTTCACTTCCCTGACTTGGCCAAGGATGTTAATGTAGTATTTCCTAGATTTTTTTCTCGTCTTTCCTAGATCTTGACCAAGGGTGAACAATCTCATCTTGACCACAAAGTCACCTTCACTAAAATCCTATTATATCTAAGCTTTGACGGTTTTAAGTCTTGTGGTCAAAGACTTTTAGGACAAAGTCAAAACACAAGAGTCCATTCATAAGATATCTTTGGCGTCTCAAGTCTAATGATAGCTTATATAACGATGAAATGAATCTACCAAGTTGAAAATGCAATATAACACCATACGAGGATTTATATAAATTAATTCAATTAACTCTTTCTCTAAAGATCACCCAATGTCCTACCTTAGAGTCTCTAGAAAAACAATCATGGGATCAACCATTTTTGTCATTTTAGTAGGAGCACACAATGTTATTCTATCTAGATGCTCAAATTTTTTTCTTAAATATCCTATGATAAAAAAATTTAGGGTATATTTTATAAATAAGTAATCTTCTTAATAGGATCCCATCATAATTTACTAATTCTTGCATTTATCTTCTAACTATATTACAACGCAGCTAGTGTTGGATGTGGTGGGCATTACTGCCATGACCACTTGTGCTTGTCTGAAAATGTTGTGTTAGTGTACCCACGACCACCTACATTTCAAAGTGCCTAAAGCATCTTTAGAATAGTAGTGCCCAAAATTTTTTTAAAAAACATTTGTCACCTTGAGCAGAAGTACCACTTTTATCATGAAGAAGAGCAGAAAAAAAAACCTAATTTAATACCACTTGTTGTAAATTCATGCTAGACTTGGATCCAACATTGATGTTGAAAGATGATAAATGCCTTGGATCTTATTCTTGTTCTATCCCTACAATCAATAACTCTCGTATTGATGGAGTCTCCTTGCATACGTTTTAGCATTGTAGCAAAGCCCCTTGGATCACCCTTTATACAATATACCTTTTATATATTATGCTTATTGATAACATGTAATTTATACATGAAATTATACAATTATTCATACAAATTAAGGAATTAAACATTCTATTCTTGTGCATGTTATCATAGTTTGAGTGCATATCTATCACTCTACAAAAATTTAACTTATAATCTCAAAATACACAATTTTATAGGGATAATCATTCATAATTAAATAGAGATACTTGAGATTAAGATTAATTTAAATTTTATATTTGAGATTATAATTAGATTTTAATGTTAAATAATAAGAGAAAACTTTTTTTATACATTCATTTATTTTTCTAGTTTTATTTTCTAAATAGGTGTGTATTTTTGAAATAAAATTTTATTATCTTGTTATTTATTAAAATTTGATTTTTTTTAGAATTATAGATTATTTAATTTTTTAGCAAAAAATAAATTTGGATTAATTTGGAGTTATATTTTTAAGTTATAAATTTTCTAATTTTTAGGGATTTTTTTAGATTTTTTCTGAATTTATTTAAATTTAATTTGAATTTATTTATATTTAAAACATACAAAATGTTAATTTTATTGTGCACTGATGTGATAGCTAACGCAGCAAAGCACATTTTATTGTGCACACTGATGTGTGTGTGTGTGCGTGTGTGTGTGTGTGTGTGTGTGTGTGTGTGTGTGTGTGTGTGTGTGTGTGTGTGTGTGTGTGTGTGTGTGCGCGCGTGTGCGTGTGCGTGTGTGTGTGTGTGTGTGTGTGTGTGTGTGTGTGCGCGTGTGCGTGTGTGTGTGTGTGTGTGTGCGCGTGCGCGCGCGCGCGTGCGTGAGCCCCCACGTGCGCGCGTGTCATTAGTGGGTTAAGCATCCATTAATGTATACTAGCTAACCCATTAAGACCGCTTCACTTATATCCATGATTTTTTGCCTCGATTTTTGCCAAGTGGAACTATTCTTATTTCTTTTTATTCTCAGGTGATGTGGCGCACTCTGGAGCGTGCAATCGAGTTAATCAATCGCGATCATCAATTTTCACTTAAAGGGGAGTACGTGGCGCATAATGGTTCATCATTGAATCATTTTAAATAACTTAATCTCAGCCATTTGTTGAGGAGTTATAATAGTTGAGATTAAAAATGCGACCAATGGACTCTCTTGGACACATATACACGTCCAGAGTGTCCGATAAAGATCAAATGGCGGCGATTACGTGACCCCTCCTCTTCACACAACAAGCGGCGAAATCTCAACGCTTCATCGCATATCCAACGGCCATAAGTTAACGGCATCAATTCTCATTCTTGCATTACATCTGAGCCATTGATTGAAGATGAATAGGTAGATCGAACGGTTATGCCCAAATTTCATCTATTTATACCCATGTTCTTTGACGGAAAAAGCATTCTCAGATATTTCGAGTAATCGAACTATTTAGACATCTCAACCATTAAATCTCTTGCTTTCTTCCTCTTCTAGACTCATTTTCCACATCCAAGGAGTGTTTGAAAGTGAGATTTCGTAAAGAGAATTTAGAGAATTTGCCTCTTGAACTCCACATCCAAGGAGTAGTGATTAAAATTGAGTGATTTTTTAGTCTGTTGATTCGTCTTACAATCTTATTTCTAAATTTACTAAAATCCTTAATTTATCATCTCAATTCCTCATTTGATTTGATCGAATTTAAAGAATACCCCAAAAATTCTTTATTTCTCTATGAGTTCGACCCTTATTCACCATTATACTCATTAATTATTGATTAAAACTTAAAATTTGTGAGTTTAGAAATTGTTTTGACACTCATTTGTGTCTTTTCAACAACTGCACAAAAATGTTTTGTCACTTATCCCAATAATACCACAATTATTTATAATTGTGTGTATGCCCAATAAGACTAGAAAAGTTACTAAATATAGCTTGACTCCAAACAGCAAATAGAATGAAAACATGCTAGTATTCTATGATATTAAAAAGAAACACTGTTTAACACTCTTGTTAATGGAATTGGACTAAAAATCATCTGTTTTCCGTGCCGATTAGAGACAATATACATCAAAAAGAGTTTGGGTCCATTTGGTGTCTAGTCGATTTGATGGACATGGCCAGTCAACCGTGTGTAGCATGTTTCTTGCATGGTACCAGAGCCTCACAAGTTCTGTCTCTGATGTAGTACCAACTCGACTAATTGCCATATGCAGTCTTGGAGTTGAAACATAAGATAACACAGTGAACATCATGGACTTATGGAGAGTATAAGAATCAGAAAAAAAAATTATATGCAGATGGAATCTCTCTCCCCTCATTTTCTCTAACCAAAGATGTCATTGTGCCCGATCAACATGGCTGAGCTATGGTGGAGAACAATGAACCACTTCCCTCCATGAAACTCAAAGACATTGGTCACGTGGAAGGGACCTGAGTCAACATCCATGTAAGCTTTCATGGTGACCCAAGCCACATCACCAATCACCCGCGCCCGCACATCCCTGATCTCAAAGCCCACCGGCCACTGATCACCTGCGCCTTGGAACAAGTTAAACGCCACCACCCAGCTATCCATCACTGCTGTATACCTGCATGTCAGACAATCCACTAATGATAAGTCATACAAAAAATAAAACAAATCCCATTAGAGAAAAAATGGGTACGAGAGAGACTCAGGGAGGTAGCTTTTTACCCCTGAGGGGGGGAATGGATATAAAAGTCTTTTTCCCAGTGAAGTAAAAAAGAGAAAAAGAGAAATAGCTGCATGCCCCAGTGAAGAGATAGAGAGAGGGAGAGAGATTGGATGTGAAAGAGCAGTGGGTTTTTGCCTATTCTAGAGCAATATATATATACACAGAGAGAGAGGGAGAAACCGACAGAAAGAGATAGGTTTTTACAAAGGAAAGGAGAGAGAAGTAGCTAAACAATAGTTTTTTTGTTGGGGGAGGGTATGTACGCAAAGCATCGTTTTACCCAGTAACATGAGAGATATTGGGAGGGTAACCTTTTCACATGTAAAGAGATAAATATAGACAGGGAGACATACAGAGAGTGAGGGTATCTATCAGAAGTAGGTTTTTGTCCCCGAAAAGAGAATGAGAGAGAGTGGGTATAAGAGAAGTTTTTAACCAGACGATAGAGGGAGAGAGAATTCTAAAAGCGAGGGTAGCTTTTATCCTGTAAGAGAGAGATTGGATTTGAGAGAACTAGGTTTTTCTACCCTGTGAAGAGTTCTCCTGAACCGTGTATGCACTTGATGTAATCAGAGGGAAGCCAGAGGCGACTCATGGAGGGGAGAGATCGGTTTCTGATGATGTTAAAAAACTCTGCATTGACATCCACCACTGCCTTCGTTGCAGCGTAGTAGGCCTTCCATCCGTTGACCGGAGCGATCCCATCCTGCTCCACGGTAAAATCCTGCGTTGACATAGAAAACTAAACACCTCTGTATTTTCATTTTAAATTAGCCATAATTTTCCTACTCGTTGAAATCGCATTCTTGATCAATTAGAAACGCCAGATATTTCAATTATCCCACTTAATAAAACATCTGCGATGTTTAAAGTAAGGATTTGAAAGTCTCTTTAATATTCCTGAGAGTGCTGCGACGAATCAGGAAAAAGAGAGGAAAACTGAATTTCAAGAATCATCGACTATCCAATTTTTTTTTTAAAAGATCGGATGATCAAATCAACAAATAGAAAAGGCAATACAAGGAAAGAGAAAAAAAAGAAGAAAAATAAACCTTGTGATAGAGTGCTTTCCACGCATTGTCATCATTAGCGGCTCTCCTCATCGAGGAATTGGTCATGGAAAGGCGGCACAAACTGGGATAATCCAGATAACTAAGCGCATGGGTGGTGATCTCCGGAACCAGCTGCTCCATCATAGACGCCCCAATCTGTCGCTTTCCATCAGAAACCTCGGTCCTTTCCACTTCCCCATTACTATGATTCAACATGGAACTACAATTGCACCAGATTTTCGTCTTTGCTTCCCAAAATCTACGTAGCGATGACCAGAGAGCGAAGATACAGCATAAGAAGGTGGCCCCCGCCGCCACGGGAAGAGAGAATCCCATCCGCTAAACATCAAACCCTAGGCCGCCGAAGAAGAAAGAGTAAGCAAACGTCACATCGCCTATTCGCTGAATTTGGGATCTGTCGGGAGGCGATCTTGAAGAATGGTCCGTCTTGGGATGGAGAGCGAGAAGCGCGCCTTTCTTCCCACCTCGGTCTTCGTCTTGGAGAGATTACACAGACAGTACCGGTCTTTGGGGTTTCTGTGCTAATTGAACTTTTCATTGAGGGTATAAAATAAAATTTCCCCCTGGAATTTTTAAAACTCAAATTAAAATTAAATTAAGATTTTCAGTAATGAGCTACCTTCTTGTCAGCCACTAGTTCATTAAGACATGGTTGATCAAATGGTTTCATTGTTTTCTTTTTCTTTTTTTCAATGCAATCTATTTTTGTGTTTATTTATAATCTCCTAATTTTCTAAAATAGTTGGTCTTGATTTAAAGACATGGTATTTGAACTTATGCAATACAATTTATTAAAATTTCCCTTCAATCTCCAAATTACCCAAGATAGGGCTCAATAAAGGGGTCGAATCCAAGGGAATCGGTGGGAATGATTTCACTTTTTTCTGATTTAGGGCTTTGATTATGTAAAACCAAAGATCTTCAAATACTAGAATAGTCTAGGCGAGAATTGAAAGACATGAAAGTTGATTGATACAACAAAAACTCTTGTATGGTCAATTTTATAACTATTTCCTCTCTTATTTATTCTAATTCAGTCTCTTCTTCTTTTTTTACTTCATTACTTCAGCTTTCTTATTATGTTCATAGTTACTATTATTAAAATTTCTTTAAAAAAATTTATTAACTGGATGGAAAAATCACAAAATCAGCAAATTTAGAACTTCAGGTTTACAAGATCAAAGGTTAGGTTTTAGGTATTTCGATCATGCCTTGACAGACTCACTAATCTTTTTTTAAAACGTTTTATATTAAGGTAATAGCAGTGATATATCGTTATTTTGTTTTAATCAAGATTGATGAAGACTGATTTTACAAAAATTGGATAATCATAAATCTAAAAATGCAAATTAAAATTTAAGAACCTAAAAGATTAATATCGATTGCTGAAGAATACAAATCAAGATCGAAATCTATTAACATTGAGCAAAATAAATTTGGCTGCATTTCATAAAAATCCAGAAATACAAAAAGCAGAGATCAAACACCTCAAATTGATTTGAAGAAAATAAAATTTGTAAAAACTAAAAAAACATTCAATCCCTAATCAATCCTCACAAACCTTGCTATAGCTCCAAATCGTGTTCATCAGCTCAAAAATTGCACCAAAGTTCATTGCAGATCAATGATACGGCTCTTCTCCCCACTATGTCCTCCATGCCAATCGTTAGTTGGGCGGGAAATCAAGAACGAAGCCCATTCTCTCCTCCCCTTTTCTTTATATTTGTCGAATTCATGAGAATCATATTCACAATTCGATTGTGTGCTCATGTGCGTGTTATGATGCATGCATGACTGCATTCGGTGGTATGATTGGTTGTAGGATCCTAAATGCCCCACATGATTGGTTGGTGATTGCCTATGTGTGAATGCTTTGCACGCTTCAGGTGAGTTGAATATTAACTATCTTCTGTACATAGCGCTTCGTACGCGCTCTTCTGCATGGACCTATGATTGGTCCATTTTGGTCATGTGCGTAGCCTATCCATTATCTCAAAAATCCATAAGTACTAACTAACCTATTAAGGCCAACAGTTCAAAATGATGAAAATTGAATAATTCCCTTTAAAAAATAAGAAAATTTTCAGCTAAAACAATCTTTTATTTAGAAAAAAAATCTTTTTATTTTTTTTAAAAAACATGAAACACTTAAGGATATTAAAATCCTCTTGATTTTTTATAAATCCTCTCATTAAGCCTCTTTAGAATATCTTAATCATCCTAAATATTTGTAGATAATGCATTTATCTCATTCATCAAGAAAATTTTCATTTTTGGCATAATTCCATGATAACATACAAGAAGAATAAATTATTTTAATATTTTAAGCCCAAAATATGACAAGAATGATCATTTTAGATGCTCACTTTTGCATGTTAATATTATGCATGTGAACATGTAGAACTAGCTTTCATTTGAACCTCATCGTCTTCATGTCATTAAGAGATTATTCCTCCACATATAACCTATATAATATGTTATTCTTGATATAATAGGTAAGAAGAAGAGAAGAAGAAGGTAGCAGTAGAAGCCCTACATCTGCTTAAGAGAAGGAGAGAGCCGAAACGAAAGAGGGATGAAGTGAGAGAGAGAGAGAGAGAGAGAGAGAGAGAGTATGAAAGAGAGAAAATAAAAATATGGGCCATTCAGGCCCATCTTCACTCACACACTCCCCCTCAAGTTGGAGTGGAGAGATCAACCAAGCCTAGCTTGCAAGAAATAGAGTCATATGAATTTGTGCTTAACCTTGTGGTAGGATGAGCCAACATCAGGATTAATGATAAGCCCAAAAAAAGTTGGGATCTAAGGTCGATAAGTCTTTTAAATCTTCAATCAAAGCATCAAACGTAACAGAATACATTGAATCATATTTTTCAAAACACTAAGACACCAAGAACCGATGATCTTATCATCTAATACGTATGAGAAAACATACTTATAGGGTTCACTTAAAGGAGTTCTTGAAGCTATTGAATTTTTTGGCCTTTAGTGATATCCACACAATCTCCATATAGTTGGATCTCCTTTTTAAACCTCTTCACAGAGATAGAAAGAGAAGAAATGATATAATTCACACAACGTTTGCATGGGCACCTTGAGTTGTGGTCATTCTCTTTCTATTAATAGATATTTGGTATGAGAATTTTTCATAACACCCTCATAATTATTTTTATATCTAGTAACATCCGTAGACCCTATGTGTGTGATCCTCCAAGTCCGTATATCTCATAAGTTAATAAATCTATAGGCCTTATAACACATTTTTGGTCCACCTTAATTAATTATCTACATCAACATATAGATGAATTTATCAAGGATCAATTTAACCCAATCGATAGATTGAGTTGCTAGCCTGTTAGGTGCCAAGCTACGTCACATACTCTTAGAGATACGGAGTATGTAAGAACTATCTTATAGAACCTTCCCATCATCAGTTACCATGTATATATAATCTTTCATCTGCACGAGACTCATGAATAACTTAGGGTATGGTCAATTCTCAAACCCTAATAAGTAAGTCAAGTTAGTAGTGATGCGTGTAAGAAATCATCAAAAACTATTTCTCTGATATTTTCATTATCTTGGCCAAGGATTTCATCACATCTCATTCCTTGAGTCAATCCCCTTAAATACCAAGGGTAGATGATCTCATCTTGATAACACAATCATCTTTGAAAACTTCATGACATGTCCAATATATGATGTTTTAGAGATCCCGTGGCAAGAGATTCGTAAGACATAATCAAAACCCGGTCATCCATCCATAAGACATCTTTGGTATCTCAAGTTAAAGGATCACATACATAACTATGACATGAATCAACTTTATTGACAATTAGGTATAACACCATTCAAGTATTCATGTGATAGATAATGTGGCCTATAAGCCAATCACACTTTCATGTATCTCATTTATGTTTATAGAAATGTAATGTATTTAATGTCATTCTTGTGTGATTTTTGCAATTAAGTCCAAGAGGATATGCAATGACTAAGTGAATTATGATAAGATTATAATACAGTGATCACTTATCCTTAAACATATGTTCTAAACATTCCTATTCATGGGATATTCAAGAAGGCTATCAAATTATTTAGAAAGAATAATACTATCTGATTCGACTCATATGATGAGTATACGTGATCGTGTAGCCATCGGTATGGAGACACTTTAGATCGATAGTGGATGTCATTTGGAGAAAGAGTTTACAGAATTGATCCCTATGAATCCCTTAATGATCTTATACCTAACTTTCAATCAAGTTGATCCATGTCACAGTTGTGTATGTGGTCCTTTAACTTGAGATACTAATGACATCTTGTGGATGAATGATCATGTTTTGATTATGACTTACGAATCTCTTGTCATGAGATCTTTAAAACATCATATATTGGACACGACATGAAGTCTTTGAAGATGATTGTGATCAAGATGGGATCATCCGTCCTTGGTATTTTAGGAGATTGACTCAAGGAATGAGATGTGATGAAATCTTTGGCCAAGATAGTAAAAATATCATAGGAGCTCCTAATGATTTCCTACACGCATTCATACTTACTTGAGTGACTTATTAGGGTTTGACAATTAACAATACCCTAAGTCATTCATGAGTCTTATGCAGATGAAGGATTATACATACATAGTAACCGATGAAGGAAAGGTTCCATAAGTAAGTTCTTACATACTCCATATCTCCTAGAGTATGTGGTGTAGCTTGGCACCTAACAGGTTGGCAACTCAACCTATCAATTGGGTTAAATTGATCCTTGATCAATTAATCTATATGTTGATGTGGATAATTAATTAAGGTTGACCAATAATGTGTCATTGAACCTCTAGAGTTATTAACTTGTGAGATATCTGGACTTGGAGGATCACACACATAAGGTCTATGGATATTGGTAGATATATACATAATTATGCAGGTTTTTATGAAAAATTCACATACTAAATGTCTATGGATAAGAGACAAATGACTAACTCAAGGTGTCTATACAAATCATGTGGGAATTCTCTCATTTCTTCTCTTTCTTTCTTGGCAAAGGGCTTTTAAGAAAAGATCCAACCATCTGGAGACCATGTGGATAGAGCTATAGGCTAGACACTTGAATAGCTTCAAAAACTCTTTCAAGGGAACCTTATAAGTATATTTTCTCATACATACTAGATGATAGGATCATTTTTTTGGTGTCTCGATATTTTGAATATATGATTCAATGTATTCCGTCGCAATCAATGTTTTGATCAAAATTTTGGAAGGCTTATTAACCTCAAAACCTAACACCATATGGATCAATTCAGTGAGCTCTTCCTCTAAAGAGCACCTATTGTCTATTCAAGGTGTCATCACACTGATGACAACAAGATCAATCATATTCATCATATGAGTCAGATAAAATACTTCTATTCTTTTCAAATAATTTTATGTTCTTCTTAAATATCTTAAGAATATGAATATTTAGAACATAAATTTAAAGACTAGTGATCATTGTATTATGATTTCATCATAATTCACTTAGCCAATAGATATGCTCATAGACTTCATTGCAAACATCACACAAGAATGACAAGGAATAAATTTCATTTCAATGAACATAAACAAGATACATCAAATTGTGATTGGCTTATAAGTCATATAATATCCATAAAAAAATAACTCATTGAGCAAAAGTGTGGCAATGTATCTCAATGTACTTGCTACGCTTAGGGAAGGTCATGCATCATGTGACCATAATACACCGCCATGGCATTGTGTATCGAAAAACCAAGCTTGCCAGGTACTAAATGTACCCATAACATCTTGAAGGAAGTATGCATCATGGCAGAGAAATTTGCCTTTGATGTTGGAGAGTAAGAAGCAATGTGTTGCTTCTAACTTCACCATATGATAAGGTTTTGGCTAACAAAAGTGCAGTGACCACTTGTTGACTTCTGGTCACCTCAACCATATGCGTAGCCAAAATCAAAGTGGGATTCCACACGAAGATTATATTGTTGTTAATTAAGAAGACCACATCCAAGAGCATGCTTGAGATATGCAAGTACCCAAAGAGCAGCACGATAGTGGATCTCTAAAGGCACATGTATAAATTGGCAAAGAAGACCCACCATAAACGTGATATTTGAACATGTATCAATCAAACATATGAGCTTCACAATAAGCTGATGATAAGAATAGACATTTGCAAGCATAGGAGAAGTAGTGTCTCAGAAATTAGGCTTACTATCAATGGGAGATAATTGGGGTTTGCAACCAAGAAGTCATATCTTTATAAGTCTTTCAAGGATGTATTTGTTTTGGTTAAGAACCAACTTGCTTGATTGATAGCCAAACTCAATGACCAAAAAGGTACTTCGAGTGCCCAAATCTCAAATAGTAGGGTCCCAATTCAAGTAAGCCTTGACATGAACAATACCAATGACATCACTCATGCTGACCACTCCTACTGACTAGGAGTTGATGAGAAAAAAGTAGAAAGATCCAATTCATAGGGGGTTGTTCTAGGACATTTATAAATATTGCTTCCGTGAACATAGTCGCTAAGTAATCCCAAAGTGTTACATAAGGCAAATATCATATAATTTTTTGGTTTTCTGCTATTTTTTCCATTCCTTAGTGTAAATAGCCCAATACGGGTTGACAGTCAATAACATCTTCCCCATCCAAAGTCACTATTAATAGAAGAACACCATGCTTCGGTGGGTGTTGATAACCCACATTGACTATCAAAGATTGTTTCTTGTATTTCTTGAAGTTGATCCAATCATATCCATATCTTTTTGTCCTGAATCCATATCTCCCCCGCCCCATGCACCATATTCATACATTAAACAAACATATTTTCCTATGAAAATAGAAAATGAGCTTCGTCAAAAAATAAAACTAAACAAAGCAATAAGAATTCAAATGTATCTTTGAATTAACAAATTTTTGGCTCCCATATATCCAATTGACCAATTAGTTTCTTATAATGTAATATATTTGACAAATATGCAAGCTGAAGTTGATGTTTTCCCTAGATTACTTGAACACCCTTCTAAGATGAAAAATCTTTTTATGCAATTCCAAATGGAAAGTCAGTCTTCATATCTTATCGTAGAAATAGAATACTTGAAATTCGATAGACCCATTTTTTTCCCTCTTTTTCTTCTTGTTCTAGCGAAATAATTGAGAAAAACGAAATTTTTTACCATAATTTTTTTCCATTTTTTTATTTTTCTGATTAGAAAAATAATGTCGTTCATTTTCTGGTAGATACAAAAATGGTCTCCTCTTACTCTTATTTATGAAAAAATTTATATCCAAATAAAATTCGAAGTTTTTATTAATTAAGTTGATTTGGACGGAAAGGTATAATACGTGTCTGCACTCACCAAAGAGAATGGATGTTTTGGGAATAATACCTTGGCATGGATGTAAGGCTAAGCAAATTGCCTCCAATCCAAGAACCAAAGACTATGTAGGTTGTAAAAGATGTGAATCCGCTCGTCCAACAGATTTTCTTGAGTGTTCGTGTTTATTTAGGCAGTAAGACAAGTCGAAGCATGGGCCTAGGTTACGAATACGTTAGAAACAAAATCCACTTGAATCATTTGATTCCTCTTTACTTACTAACAAAAAAACCCATACTCGATAAAATAAAACATTTATGGATATTGAGTACCGGTTTTTATGTTCTAGTCAAAGCATATCTTGTCTTTACAACGAGTAATTTTCCTCGACGAACACTAACGGTTATTTTTCCCATATTTACTGGCCCTTTCATTTTTCTTCTCCGGCATAGTCAGGTTCTATATGTATATGTATATGTATATGTATATTTTTATTCCACATACACTACTATTGTTATGCTTTTTACATTGGGTTGTGTGGCATAAGAAATCCAATGCTATCTTATTCCCTTGGCTCTCTCAATTTCCTCTTGCCCTCTTTTTCCATGCTTTGGATCGTTTTGATTGTTTTGTCTTCTAAGTTTTCTTGCCATCCCCAAACACTTGAAGCGAGCACCATCGATTTTCAGAGCCTACCGCTGCAATCTCTGTTCATTCTTCTACCGAGCCACTCGATGCATTCTCCTTGCTGAATTAGAGTAAAAATTGCAACGTTGAAACCATCCTAGGGATGATAATGGAAGTAGGAGGAACACATCTTGAACACTGTTAATGACTCTTGGAGGAACTCTACACTCTGCACGTTCATTCATAGGAAAGTGCTCCATGCCTTTGCCTCCTCATGTATGAATGAGGACGTGACAAAGCAGTCACAAGAGGCGTGGAAGTAGAGTTCCATTTTGGGTAGTCAAACGGGCCTTTAAAAGAAGGGATCCTCGTTGACCACAAATAAGTTGACTTCAAATGCTGATGACCTTTCCTCTGCAGATGACGAATGCCACCATGATTCCTAGCATTGCTCCGCCGACGACTTGAGACGGCGTGTGCCCCAGCAGCTCCTTCAGCTTCCTTTGACTTATGGGATGCCCTTGGAACAGATCTTGGACTATCAGATTCAGAACCTATAAATCCAAAGTTGACGCCATGAATTTCTTTCCACCAGAAATTAAAAATTCTCCAGACTTTGACCTTTTGAAATACGATTATCCAAAAATGATCTAATAAATTTTAATGGAAAACAAAGGTCAACCCATTAAACTAGAGAAATAAAGAACCAAATCTTTCAGCGATGACAGCAAGAGATTGACCAAAAGCAGGCGCCCAAATAGGTTCAATAGATGAGAGATAATAAAAAGAAGAGAGAGAAATGACCTGAGCTTGTATTCCGGCGTGTCTTCTGACGCCAATAGCATCGTACATGACAATAAGGCTGAAGCCGAGGCAGACAGGAAAGAGAGCATCGCCAGCACCGTGGCAAAGCGCTACTGACGCTGACAGTGCAGTGCACAGTGCAGAATGCGAAGACGGCATCCCCCCGGAGCTGAATAAAATCCCGAGATCCCATCTTTTCTCCACGAAGAAGGTGAGAATAAATTTAGTCGTCTGAGCGAGAGCCCACGCGACCAACCCAGATAAGAAAGTCGGGTTCACGGCTAAGTCCCCGATAAAGGGACTAGCCCTTGCTCTCGACACTACCGACGCGGTGGTGCTCAGAAGCAACGTGCCGAGTCCTCCGCACCGGATGAAATCTCCGCCAACGATTACGGGTTCCAGAGATTGCGAGCTTCTTGATGGAGATCCGGCCAAGGACGGGGAACCTTTAGATGGGCACTCCGCGCGAGGGGAAGAGAGAGATTTGCAGGTGGAGGAGATAGACTTTGAGGTGCATAGGAAAGGGTAGAATCTGGCAGTTGATCTCACCAGTGAGATGGTTTCCATCGAGGTCGCATCCTATTGAGAAGAAAGTGGGAAGCGAGTGAAAGAAAGGATGGAGATCACTGGGAGGATGAAATTCGGATTTGTTGAACCCCGACATTCTGCATAATTTCGAAACTACCCCCCTCCCCTTCCTTCTTAAAGAGCGTATAAGCTGCCCAGTTGAATTCTCGCTTATGTGCAAGCGATAGAGGTCAGTTTGGTCACTGAACATTTAAGAATGGAGAGAGAAAGTGGTGGAGGATATTCGGATCCGGAGGAGCATATAGAAAATCCCACTTTCTCAGAGAAAATAGGGCAGTGTCCATTCTTCATCGACTAATGGAACGACATCAACAAAATCGACTATTGAGCCTTGATCGATTGACCCCCAGCTCCGATCGATTGGTTGACAAAGAACCAAACTCGACATTGATCCAGCTATCTCTCTCTCTTCGATTTTTCTCTATTTTCCTCCTCATTCCCTTCTACTAGCGGATCGGGATCCTGTCAAATTAAAGCGCAGGTGATTCGCACAGAATAACCATACCCATGCTCCTCATTCCTCGTTTACGAAGTCCCACTGTAACAATCCAAAGATTTAGAAGACCTCCGTCCTATCCATTAGCCAATGGACGCTGCTTTTAATTCCTTTTTCTTTTTTCTTTCTCTGATACATAACTCCATATAAAATAGGTAAAAAAATAGGCATAAAAACAGAAAGATAAGGAAATGGATCGCATGCGGAAGGATTTGGTAAAAAAGGGATGCATATCTGAATCAATGATGGATATCTAAAAGTGATAGAGCGGGTAGCGGAATCGAACTCAGAAGATTTTAGTTGATCTTTTTAACGTCGCTAATTCAGAACCGAACATGAAATTTTCGTTTCATTCGGCTACTTTAGGGAAATTTGTCATCCTAAATCTGAAAAATGAAATCCATAACATCTATGTCAGCTTCTTTTATTCGCTTTATAGATGATCCTTGCAGAAGAGGAAAATTTAACCGAATCTTTATTTCCCAAGAAAAAAAAAAGAATTTGGTTTCTATCGAGCTGAGACAATAGGCTGGTGACTCCAGTAAATCAAAGCCCCTATTTTCTAGCTATTTTGCTTCAATCTTTTTTTTATTGAAGAGTTAGTTACGAAATATACTTTATATACTTTATACTCATTTTATTGGAAGAGTCGATTCAGCTCGAAAAAAATTATGCTTCGTGATTCCATATAATCCAAAAATTTTATTCAAAAAAGAGTAACTTTGGGATACAAATCATGAGAATTTGATTTTTTTTTCTAGCATTATGAGATAAAGGATTAACCTTTTTTAAGAAATAGAATTTCCTATGAGCCAAAAATCTCTTTAACAATTTAAATTTTTAATAGGATGAATCACACTTTTACCACTAAACTATACCGTCTAATATTTCATTATGGATATTGATGAGTTATTTGTCGACTTAAGAATTGAGATATAATCAAGATTTATTGGAATGGTACTAGGGTTCGCCTACCGTCATCCGGTACCGGTATCTCCCCATACCGTCATCCTCTTAACGATATCCAATACCCGATACCGTCATCCAGTTCTGGATGACGGGTATCGAATTACTGTAGAGTTCTGGTGCGGTACTGGATGCTAACAGTACTGAATCCGGTACCGGATGACGGTACTAGATGACGGTCCGGACGACGGTAGACCACGAGCAGTGCTGGGGGGTTAAAACCATTTTCGAATTTCGATCATGGCTGCGACCGAGATCTCCAGGAAGAAACCTCGCCTTGAATCCGTCCTCCTCGCACTCATCTCCCTTGGATGCCTCGCGCTCGTCTTCTCTTTCATCCAATCGTCCTCCAATTGGAGATGAACGTGTTCTTAAAATAGTATAAATTTGTACAAGATTTCTTCTTTTATTTATGCTCCTCACTGAATAGAATTTTAGGTTTACCGTTTGAAATTACGACCATGGAATCATCAAAGGGGAGCGGCGATCGTCCCAAGGCGGAAGATGTGATATCGAAGCTCAAAGATGACAGTGATTTCGATGATCTCCGCCTCAAAATCGTTCGCAAGATAAAGGAAAATGTAAGTCCGTTACTAAAGTAACTTCAAGCCAATGTGTCCCTCGCTTGACATTTTCGGAAACCTTTTGTGCGTGGATTATTGTCCCTTGCTTTGATTTCTGTGTGAATTTCCGATGGTTCTTATTTTGTTTTCATAAATTCTGATAATTTTATTTAATCTCGTCGTGTGGATTTTCCTGCTAAAACGGCTCTGGTCGAGTTCCATAGAAGCTCTCTTCAAATAAAACCTGCCGGAGAAATGAACCTAACCGTTTGATCGGGGAAAACTCTTGGAATCCAGATTGAATGAATGAACAAAGGAAAATTAATCTCTTCGATGTCGTTAAGTTTACTTCCAGTCCGTCTTTCTAATATATCAATTCCAGATAATCGCTTCAAAGTATTAGATAAAAAACTTCTGCGCGGCTCAAATATGTTGCTCTATTTCCAAGTTTAGGTCCTTGGTTTTCCTCAATCTTTCTTACCATATCGTTCTATTTGATTAAAAAACTCTTAATAACGAACTCTTCGAGAGCCATCTTCAAATCCTCCGTTGCCTCTCTAGCCTTGTCCAAAGTAGGAACAGGCCCAAAAACAATCCGCACTGGCTCAGAGATTTTCTCCTCGACTCCACCAGCAAATTCCCACTCATCGACCTTCCAGGTTCCAATCTTCTCCGTGGCAGCGGTGTTCTCGGAGCTAGCAGGAGAGGAGGAGATTAGATTCTCGGTGATTTGTTGTCCTGCTAAGGGAAGAGAAGAAGGCCTGGTGGAAAGCTTTTGCGGCGCAATAGAAGTATCGAGCCATGGCGCATGCGCGGCTTTGGAAACTGCCTTGGCGGCTTTGGTAGCGGCTCTCATGACTCCTCCCCCCATCGAAGAATTCGACTGCAGAAGAAGACCCTCAAGAGAGAACTTAGCCTTTTTTTGTTTCTCGAAGAAGACTTCCTTCTCTGTTAAGGAAGAAGATGGGACCGTAAACCTCTCTCTCTATCCCATTTATCGCTAAGCAGACAAATTTTAGCGCTTAAACTCTTAAATCCGGATTTAGGCGAAATATTTAAGCGCTAAGCAGAAAGGTAGCCGGTATCGGTATCGGTTCCGATATCGATATCCGGTATTGACGTCCAACGGTAGCCGTTAGCGGATGCCGGTATCGGATATCGATATCGGAAACCGATACCGACATCCAGTAACCGATACCCACATGTGGATGTCGGTATTGGGTACTGTAGGTATCGGGTACCGTTTAAGACCTTAACGGTACACGATACCGTTACCGTAACAGATACCGGTATTCGATAACGGTATCTGAACGGGCGAACCCTAAATGGTACAAATTTGAATCTTGATATGTAGTCTGTTTTGCATGACTTGATAAAAAAATCACCCCAAACTAAACAAATTGATAATATCACCCTTTTTTAACTATCAGTTAACTTCATTAACAAAAAAACATCTGCAATATCATTTGTTCTTCATTACTTGAAATAAGTAAGAATACGTCCTGATTACCAAAAAGATAGAGGAAGAGATCAGGATTAAGAGGGAAGCGGCCTGGCAGCTGCACCAGGATCAGGGCCGTGGCGCTGCTCCTTCCATATCCTTCCTGTAACTCTCAGCTTGAGCTCCCTATGATCGCCGCCGGAAAAGAAG
This sequence comes from Lemna minuta, assembly GCA_024174645.1. Classification (NCBI taxonomy): domain Eukaryota; kingdom Viridiplantae; phylum Streptophyta; class Magnoliopsida; order Alismatales; family Araceae; genus Lemna; species Lemna minuta. Next base: position 3,144,046 of record CM044114.1, read on the forward strand.
AGCGCCATGTTTCGCTGAATTATCAGCCCGTCGTGGCTGTCCCTGACCTTCCGGTGGCTGTCCCTGATGCTTCGGGGTGTACCTTCCCACACCATTTTCCTTTCCTGTCCCCCCACCTCTAGACTGTACCCAAAGTTCCTCGCCTCCTTCTCATCCCCCATGAACCTTAAAAATGCCATGTACACCGGGGCCATGCCCAGTTGAAATGCCTCGAAGTGCAAACAAAAATAGTGCCCGAAGCAGTAAAATACCTGGTGAATAAAAATAACTCGTTCAACATCATCAAAACCAGTGCAATTATGGATAGTTAAGGGTATTTGAAATACCTTCACCATACTTATGGAGCTTATTATGCAAAGAGATGTCCAAGAACACAAAAGAACTACAAACTAAAAGCAGCAAGACTCGAGTCGATGGAAGAGAACGATATGAAAAACAAGTTATAAATATTGGGGATTAATACAATCGAGTAATTGAGTGACTAGTATGAAGAGCTAGTCCCAGAGGGCTTAAACACGAGAACAACAAATTCCTAAGTGGAAACTCTAGTCCCCAAAAGGGATGTAATGTCTAAAGAGTTAGTGACATCTGGGAGAACTACAATTCTGGTAAGGAGTGCAAGGTACAGAGGCTTCAATACATCAAAAGAGCAACATGCTCATTAACGGAAAAACCTCTCTTCAGAGGTATTGAATTAAGAGTTAGCTGTTATCCCAAAGAGTTGTTCCAAAGAATTTCAACAAGATGAATTTTATCAAGAATGGCTCATGTGATTGCACCAAGACTAACTGTGAGCATCCAGGAGAGATTGAATAAGGAGTTACCGATTATCCCAAAGGGTTGTTGCTGAGGATTTCAATACAAATAAAAATACACCCGCAAGGGAAAACTCACATCAATCATTCCCAAGGAAATTGTCATTGTACCGAATCTATGGCGACACAAGGTGCCTACAGCTCATGAAACCGAACCTTGAGTTACGTGAGCATTCAACTGGTAAAGTATAACATCGATTAAAGCCAAAGAATTGTCCTTAATCATTTAAATACAACATAAAAATACACTCATACTGGTAAAATTCGACTCAAGGAAAGGTTCAACCCACAAAATTGACGATAAATCAAGGTACCCGTATGAATTTCATGAAGAATCGAAACTCACAGTGAGCATCCAGGTGGCGTTGTCGACGTCCCGGGGATTGGACTTAACGTACCGGTGGTTAAAAGTGGAGCCAGAGTGCATATCCACCTTGTGATCTTCACCGAGGTGGGTAACAAGGAAGGGGATATCACCGGTGACGGTACACTCAGATCCAGCATAAGGGCAAACATATGGCCGGAACCCACATCCCGCCTCATGCCGGAGCTTACCATAATAGGGAAAGATTTCCCCACACCCAAGAGCCTGGTACTTACAGGGAAGCTCCAGAGATTCCGCCACTTTCTCTAATGCCAGACATCTTATGTCACCTAATTCTTGCCTGCACGTGGGACACCTGTTCTGCACTCTAGCCTTGCAGCTTGAACACAATGTGTGCCCGTTGTGGCACTGGAAAATGAGGGGGAGAAAGTCCCCGTAAAAATGAGGTTTCTATTTGGATTATGATTTTAGATTTTTGGGGACGTGAGTGGAACCTGGTGGATCGGAGGGTACATGGAGTTGGTGCAGACGGGGCAGGCGAGGAGATCGTGGACGCTGGTGGATGACGGCGGCGCCGCCGCCTTGGTGGCGCCGCTACCGGGCACCACGTGGAAGGATTTGGTAACGCCGCGTGGCGGCTGGCCGTCCTCCTCCATCACGTCGGAAGATGAAGCGTCCATTTCAGTTGAGAAGGGGGGCAGATCTCGGCATTTTTTTTCTCGGGCGCTTCGCAGAATAGAGAGAAGAGGGCACAGAGGGGAAATAGATGTAACGACGCGCTAGTCCTCCCCTCCTGTTTTTTGCGGTCTCCGATCTGGCTAGAGAGAGAGAAAAGAGGAGAGAGAATGGGTGAAAGGACACCGAGTCAGCCTTTCCCCTCTGCTCTGCGATGTGGAGAGAGAGAGAGAGTGACGGCCCATGTTCGTGCGCGCCCCTCCAAAAAAGAAACACGACCAACGGTTACAGAACAAGGGAAGAGGATTATCCAAGAGAAACTCAATTTTATTTCCAGAAAAAGCAATTTATGAACAGTAGCCGATGGATTCCCGAAAAAATAATTAGAATTTTATATTTCAGGAGTTGTAAGAATCCTGAGCCCCCAATATCACCTGGAGATATTTCACCCAAGGATGAGCATTGCAAATCTCCTCCTAAAACAATTGAAAATTCAAAAAAACGGTCATGTTCTAGAATTTATTGAAATATATAAAGCTTTTCATCAGCGAGCCGCGAGCATTCGTCAGAAACTTCTTCAGTCTTGACAAGATCAAGAGAAATGGATCAAATGCCTCTCTCGACGACACTTCGATCTCTGCTACTCTTGTCGATGTTCCTCCCTCCATTTTCGGGATCCTCTCTTCATATTCGCACCCTAAGAGGTATTTTCATCGTAAACGAATTATTTGGTTGTCTGAAAATTTTCTTGCTTCGACGTTTCCGGTAATTTCTTGATTTTCCAGAAAACTCAATCGGCATAAACTACGGGCGCCTGGCGTCCAGCATTCCCTCTCCTTCTGTAGCAGCGAAGCTCGTATCTTCTCTATCAATAACCAGAGTAAAGATCTTCGACATGGACGAATCCGTCATCAGAGCTTTCGCCAACACGGGAGTATCTCTCTCCATCTGCATCCCAAACAACAACATATCATCGTTGGCATCAAACCCAACTTCCGCAGATCAAATCATCAAGCAATTCGTTCTTCCTTTTCACCCAAAAACTATAATCTCTTCAATCTCGGTAGGAAACGAGGTATCCATGCTCCCGGAATTTTCCTCCACGCTCCTTCCCGCCATGAAAAATCTCTACAAATCCCTGAGAAAACACAAATTACACAAACAGATCAAAGTCTCCACGACCAATTCCCTGGCAGTACTAGCCATTAGATTTCCTCCATCGCTCGCGGTATTCCAGGAATCGATCGCGGAGACCGTTATTCGTCCGGTACTCTCATTCCTCTCAAAAACGAGATCTCCATTCATGGTGAATCTTTACCCGTACCTAACTTTCAAGGAAATTCCATATATACCTCTCGACTTCGCCTTATTCTCGGGAAACTCCAAGAGCTTCAACTTCACAGACTCCACGACGGGGCTCACGTACACGAACCTCTTCGATCTCTTAGTCGATTCTTTAAATTCTGCTGCATATTCCCTTGGATTCCGCCATCTCGAGCTCGTGGTGACGGAGACTGGATGGCCGTCTGAAGGGGGAGACGGCGACGGCGCCGCCTCCATGCAGTACGCTGCCGTCTTCAACCAGAAACTTGTGAATCACGTGAACGGAGTTCCTATAAAAGGAACTCCTCTGAGACCTGGTTATCCCGTCGTGACATACATTTTCGCTCTCTTTGATGAAGATTTGAAGGAAGGAGCGCCCACTGAGAGGCATTGGGGGCTGTTCTACGCCAATGGGACGAAGAAATATCAGATCAATTTCTTCCCCTCTGCGAGCCGGGCACCTCTCCTTTGAACACAAAGAAGCGATCAATCTATCTCCGTTTTTGAGACGCAAGAGGGGTTTTCTATGCTTCTTTTTCTTCTTCTTTGACGTCGGATCAACGGTGTAGTAGTGCGTGAGCTTGAACCTAGCTTACTATGTCAGCGATAATCAGATTACCCATGACTTTTCAACCTATATTTCGTTCAGGTGATGATGTTATGGGTTACACAGATCTTTCCTCACTTTCAACTACGAGAATGAAGAGAAATTGCTTTACGTAGTTCACAAGATCTCTTACGTTCGGCATAGACATGTAGTTATCTATTTCTATCTCAATGGTGGGTGAATATTGATGCATCTAACTCATGCTTTGAGTGCAATGTGCTTGGGCTACATAAGTGAGATGTGTTCGCAGGTATAATAATGATATTGAATCAAAAAACAAAGGAAGTTGCATACATTTATTGAATTCTTTTACAAGGACCCATTAAGAGATACAACAACTCATAATGGATACTTGGACCCTAATGGTTATATGTTACATCACTCTGCCATTAAGGATATGAGAGGATTATGCAATAGTGCCCTTTTTCTTCTACCTGACTCCTCACCCCTTTGCCTACAGCCTTATACAATTACCTTTTTCAAAAGATTTATTTAAATGCATAATCATCATGGTGAGATTAGGCATACTCATCAATTCAAATCATACGATAAAAAACATTAATTCATGATAATCAATCTTGTTTCATTAGCACACTTTTTAGTATGTAGTCTCAAATACGATATTTATGGTTTAAAGCTGAGTCTCCTAATTATGAACAAATTCTTGCAAATTATGACCAAATTATGACCTCATAAACCTTCATTAAATGCATAGAGGATTACACCATCTTATGGAAATAAAAGATGTATCATTCTTGCAGGGCATATGCTTGTCTCTTACAGTGATCATGCATGAGATAAAAAATCTTAGAAAATGAATCAGCAAGTCTATATTTGAGATCCTAGAAATGAGTCAACCTACTAGCACGTGATGGATCTATAAGAGTGTATGAAGCAACAAATCTGTATTCAAGATCAATGCAAACCTTGATACTTCTTGGGTAATATGTTTCTTCATTGTAGATTGATGGTCCTTGACGAGACAAATTCGTCCGTTCATTGAAAACACATGAATTTGTATCAAAATAATTATCAAACTCAAAAATTTTATGTTTTAATCAAGATTTAATTAGTATAATGGTGAATAAGGGTCGAATCAACAGAGAAATAGGGGAATTTTTTAGGTATTCTTCAAATTCGATCAAATCAGATGAAGAATTGAGGTAAAAAATTAAATATTTTAATAAATTAATAAATAAAACTTCAAGAGGAATCCACGGAATCAAAAATCACTCGATTTGGATCAGTACTCGTGGAAAAATCAAGGAGTGAAATCTATGTAGAAAAATAAATCATGAAGAGAGAGAAAATAGAGAAATTTTGTGGAATTCGACTAATCTACTATTCAAAATTGAAATCTAATGTTATAGAAAGAAATATTATGAAGTAAATAGTTAATCTAACTAAAAATCGCTCGAAATGATCCAATTCATTGCCAGATCAACTGTTTTCATTACGTGTTTTGAAAAATAAAAATCTGGTGTTCAAGAGGCAAATTCTCTCAATTCTCTCAACAAAATCTCACTTTCAAACACTCCTTAGATTCGGAAATGAGTCTAGAGGAGGGAGAAAATAAAAGATTCAAGGATTGAGATGTTTAAATAGTTTGATTACTTGAAACACATAGGAATACATTATTTAGTCGAGGAGAGAGAATTTTTAATGTTTTGAAATTGGTCGTGACCATCCAACCTTCTCCTTAATCAGATCAACAGTCGCAATGGAATCCAAAGAGACAAATTGTTATGATTAAGTCGCGACTGTCAGATCTTCATCGGAGTGTCAAGATCGCGCCATGTGATCACATGAAGAGAGAGCATCGCAAAATCTCATCCGTTAGATCATGAGTCAACATTTCAAATTTCAAATTGCTCTTCAAATCTTGGTCATAATAACTCTTCAAATGAATGGCTAGGATTGATCCATTTAAGAAACCCAATCGTCGTCCACTCAGATGGTGCCACGTACCCCTATCACTTGCATGAAAATAAGGGGCTAAGATTAAATCCATTTTATTTCTGAAGATCAAACAATTCTTAATGCGCCACGTCACTTGCAAAGAGATAAAAACAGAAAGATAGTCCCACACAGGAAAATAACAAAAAATATCGCATTAAAATGTAAGTGTGATATTGACGGTTAGCATATACCCTTAACAAGGTGTTTAACCATTTAATCGGGCGCTAATGATTTGTGCACAGTGAGACACGTGGCGGCGTATGCACGCGCCACCTCAAGGCATATATTAAAAAGGATTTTTAATGTTTTAAATATTAATAAATTCAAAATAAATCCAAAAAATTTCATAAAAATTGGGAAAAATTCTAGAAATATTAAAAAATTAGAAAATTCATAACTTTCAAAATACAACTCCTTTTTAATCTTTTTTTAGATCAAAGATTAAATTATTTATCATTCAGAAAGTTAAATTTAATAAATAACAAGAGAATAAATTTTTATCTCAAAAATACACTCATTTATATGGAAAATAGAACTAAGAAAATAAATGACTGTATCTAAAAATATTTTCTCTTGTTATTTGTCCTTAAAACTTAATTATAATATCAAATAAAGATGAGAATAATATACTCTGAAATATATTTTTTAATTATGCATGATTATCTAAAAAATATTACATTTTGAGATTATAACTTTAAATTGCATAGAATGATAGATATGCACTCAAAATGTGATAACATGCATAAGTATGAAATGTTTTATGCCTTCATATGCTTTAATAATCATGTAATTTCTAGCATAAATTTTATGAAAATATGACAAGAATATCAAGCATGACATGAAAAAAGATAAAAAAAATGTGGTGAGAAGAAAGGGTTTAGAAAAACTCGTTTAGGCGTGTTCATGCTTATCCACGGGATTTTTCTTGCTTGCGCCCCTCTACATAGTGTAGTCCCTTCTCCATTGGCTGCAAATATAATAATAAAAAGCAAAAAAAAAATTAAGTAAATATAATCTTTGGGTGCCTCCCAAAAAGCACTAAGTTTAACATCTCCAGTCGGATGAAACCTATTGAAGCTCACGACGACCGATGGGGTGAGGTTGATACCAATGTCACATCCTCGAGTACCTCGAGAAGATACATATTTACCATATATATTGGTGTGAGTGGCTCTGATGTCAGGTAAGGCTTAAGACGATCGCCATTTACCTTTAATTGTTTTCTGGATTTGATGTCAAAAATAAATAAGGATCCGCCCTCAAACAATTCCAGAACCAGATAAGAACCATCTCATCATGAGCACAGCTTCCTCATAAAGAGGTTAAGGAGAGAATTGTAGAACCAAACCTTATCATTGACTTGAAAAGTTTTTCTTTTGATGTATCGGTTGTGAAAGGTCTTGGTCTTCTCTTTGTACATTGTCGCGTTCTTTCACATGTCATGCCTTATTTCCTGTAACTCCTGAAGTTGGAGAAGTCTTTATTTTCTTACTTTGTCTAGAGATAAGTGGAGCTTCTTGATAGCCCAATATGCTTGATGCTCAAGCTCAACTAAAAGGTGACACGCTTTCCCGAAGATGAGTCGACAAAGAGAGAGCATGATGGGTGTCTTATAAGCCATCTAATACGCCCATAATGCATCAGGACGCTTGTGCACCCAATTCTTCTCGTCTAGTCAAATGATTTCATTCAATATATTCTTGACTTCTTTGTTGCTCACCTCAACTTACCCATTCGCTTGGGGTTGTTTGGCGTGGTGACGCAATGATGTATTCCATACTTCTTCAACAATGCACAAAAGTGTGCATTATTGAAGTGCGAGCCTCTATCACTGATGATGGCCCTCAAACATCCATATTGGTTGAAGATGTACCTTGTGACTGATGGATATTATGTGGCCTATAATCCAATCACACTTTCATGTATATTGTTTATGTTCATTGAAATGAAATTTATTCATTGTCATTCTTGTGTAATGTTTGCAATGAAGTCCATGAGCATATGTAATGACTAAATGAATTATGATGAGATCATAATATAGTAATCACTAGTCTTTAAACATATATTCATTCCTATTCGTGAGATATTCAAGAAGGGCATCGAATTATGCGGAAAGAATAACACTATCTAATCCAACTCATATGATGAGTATGGTCAATCAGGTTTATTCATGTCATGGTTGTGTATGTGATCCTTTGACTTGAGACACCAAAGACACCTTGTGGATGGATGATCATGGTTTGATTATGACTTATGAATCCCTAGCCACGTGATATCTAAAACGGCATATGTTGAATACGATATGAAGTCCACGAAGATGATTGTGTGATCAAGATGGGGTCATCCACCCTCGGTATTTGAGGAGATAGACTCAAGGAATAAGATACGATGAAATCCTTAGCCAAGGTAGTAGAAATATCGGAGAATGAGTTCCTGATAATTTTTATACCCATCAGTACTAACTTGAGTGACTGATTAGGGTTTGACAGTTGACTATACCTTAAGTCATTCATGAGTCTAATGTGGATGAAGGATTATATATACATGGTAATCGATGACGGGAAGGTTTCATAATTGAGGTCTTAGATACTCCATATCTCCTAGTGTATGTGTTGTAGCTTAGCACCCAACGGGCTGATAACTCAACCCATCGATTGGGTTAAATCGATCCTTGATTAATTAATCTATATGTGGATGTAGATAATTAATTAAGGTTGACCAATAAGGTGTTATTTGATCTATATAGTTATTAACTAGTGAGATATATGGACCTAGAGGGCCACACACATAAGGTCTATGGATGTTGGTGAATATAGATATAATTATGAGGGTTTTTATGAAAAAAACCTCATACCAAATGTCTATAAATAGGGGGAGAACGACGACAACTCTAGGTGCCCATGCAAGCCATGTGGGAATTCTCTTCTTTCTTCTCTTTCTCTCTTGTTGAAGAGCTTTGAAGAGGAGATCCAACCATCTGGAGACCGTGTGGATACTGCTAGAGGCTAGACACTTGAATAGCTTTAAGAAATCCTTCAAAGAAACCTATAAGTATGTTTTCTCATACATATTAGATGATAGGATCATATGTTCTTGGTGCCTCGATGTTTTGAATATGCGATTTAATGAATTCCGCTGCATTTGATGTTTTGATCAAAAATTTCATAAAGTTATCGACCTCAAAACCCAACAATGACAAATCTGAGCACCTCATGATGATTGTTGTTTGTCCTAGTGGGGATAGCCTCCACCCACTTATACACATAATCCACCGCTATCAAAATAAAATGTTTCTCATCTGAAGGTAGGAAAGGTCCCATGAAGTCAATCTCCCATATATCGAATATCTGCACCTCAAGGATAAGCCCGAGTGGCATCTCCTCTCGTTTGGAGATGTTTGATGTTGCTTAGGACTTTAAGCACTCCATGTAGAAATAGTGGGCGTCCTTGAAGATGGTGGGATGATAAAAGTTTCTCTATAGGATTTTTTTCCACAGTCTTTCGCACGGCAAAGTGTCTTCCACACATTAATGAGTGACACATCGCTAAAATGTCTCATTGCTCCTCTTCTATTACACATTTTAAATGATATGGATGTATCCGAGATGAAATAAAAGTGGTTCTTCCCAAAAGTACTACTTAAGTTCATCAAAGAACTTATCATTTTAATGTCAACTCCAATGCTCCAAGATCAATCTAGTTACGAGAAAGTGGACGATGTGCGCAAACCAGGGAGCATGACTAGATATAGCAAGGAGATGCTCATCAGGAAATGTGTCACTCATGATCTCCCGTACATGGAATATGGAGATTCAATAGGTGATCCACCAAAGAGTTTTTGTTGGCCTTTTTATCTTTAATCTCCAAGTCGAAGTTTTGAAGAAGCAACACCCATCGTATCAGTCGTGGCTTAGCCTCCTTCTTAGAAAGCAAGTACTATAGCATTGCATGATCAGTGTAGATGATGATCTTACTCCCTAAGATATAAGGCTCAAACTTTCCTAAGGCGTAGATCATTGCCAAGAGCTCCTTCTCCATCATTTTTTAATTCATCTAAGCTTCGGCAAGTGTCTTACTCACGTAGCATATAAGAGTTGGCTTCTTTTCTATCTGCTACCCCAAAATTGCTCTCACTGTATAGTTTGAAGCATCGCACATGAACTCAAAAGGTATGTCCCAATTAAGACTTTCTAGAGTTGGTGCCTTGATCAATACTTGCTTCAACATCTTGAATGGTCACTACCCTTCTTTGTTGATGATGAAGTCTTTGTCTTTGTCAAGAAGGGTGATCAACGGCTTGAAGACTTTAGCAAAGTCTCTTATAAACTTTCGATAGAAACCAACGTGCCCAAGATCATCATCTTTCCTCTTTCTTCTCCTCTGTCTTTGGGTGATGATGAGAGGCACAATCAAAGCAAAGAAGAGAAAATGGGGTGATGGCAAGAGCAGAGAAGAGGTTTCTCCCGCATACATGGACATGCATATGCACATGAGAGAGCGAGGAGAGAGTGAAAAGAGAAAGGACAAAAGACTTCTTCCATCCTCTCTTCCTTATGTGTGCACGTGCATCCACACACGAGGGCGACTGCGAAAGGGAGAAAAAAGAGATCAAGGAAGAGAGGGAAGAAAACGGTGATGGTAGAAGGCAGAGAAGGGGAGAAGAAGAGAAGAGGGAAAGAATTCGAGGGAAGAGAGATGCAGAAGATGGAAGGTGAATGTCATAAAAAAACTCTCCTCTCCCCCTTATGCATGCATGCATGCAAGAATGGGGGAGAGAGAGCAATGAAGTTAATGTGTGATGGAAGAGAATTCCATAGCACATGAGAGAGAGAGAGAGAGAATGGGGAGAGGAGGAGAGAGAGGAGAGGAGTCTCCTTCTCCTCCTTACGCTCACACGCACACAAAGGAGAGAAGGAAGAGGGGAGATGACAAGAGAGAGGGAACACCTCTCTCTCTCTCTCTTATCTTTTCTTTTTTTATATATTTTTTTATTTTCTTTATAAAAATCATTTTTAAATGATTTTAATTTCTAAAAATTCTTTAAAAAAACCAGAAAATTTCAACTTCTTCATAAAATAAATTTATTTAATAAAATTCAAGATAAATGTATTTTATAAATATGTTCATGTCAATAAAAGAATTTTAAATAGAAGTTTAATTTTTTAATCAAAGAAGATTTCATAATTGATGAATCTATATCATTAAATGCTTATAAAATGTTATTAATTTTATGAAAAATAAATAATATCCTTTTAAACATAAGAATTATCATTTTAATTATTTTAAATCATGATATCATGCATTTATGATAATTTTTTAAGAAGAAGTGCATAAAAAGTATGATATTGATGCATGAAATTTCATGTTATCAATTATCGAGATCCAAAGAGAATTGTTTATTTCAGAGAAGATGGGGATTGAGTTTGAAGTAACTAGTTCATTCGCTAACTTGAACATTGTGATAGAGACAAAATCTCAATCTGTAGAGGACCTATTCAAGCAAGTGTTATATTATCCTCTTATCTTAGCATTTCTCTACATGATCCTTGGATCAGCCTAGCTTAGATACCATGCAAAAAGGTGAGACAAGAGGAAGAGAGTAGTGATTAGAGTCTTATAAGAATTACATATGGAGGTCATATATAGGATACATGCCATAGAAAATATATAAATAAAGACTTTTTGAGGCTTGGAGAGATTTCATACAGTCAAAGGAAGAGAAAGAACGAGCAAAGGAAATCTAGATTGATAGATAGTGTGATGCATGGTAGCAAGCAATGATGAGCTAAGGCGATGGCAAGATTCAATGCAATGGGGACACAATATCCCAAGAAGGGAAATGTTAAAGGAGATCAATGGCAATAGGTGGGAACTACGGCATCGACAATGGTGACAAACCCCTAGGGCACAATCTTAAGCAAGGAGGAAGGTCTCTAACTCAAAATGCACAACTGTCTTTCTCTCACACATGGGTGGCCTATTGTAGGCCTTGGGGAAAAGAGAAGATACAAGATGAAATGAAAAGAAATCATAAGATTAAATAAGGAATAAATCCTAATAGTATGCAAAGCCATGAGATTGGGCCTTTCTCTAATGAGATGATGAGGAATTATCTTATTCATACTCCAAACTCTCCATTGGGCAATCAACCTGATTACCCATTTAGTTATATATCATATCTAGTTAAGGTTAGACAGAGTTTTATGAGTGATTGAAATTTTTATTTTATGTAATTGCGTATCGATTTCATGCTATAATATTTACAGTTTTCTTGCTTAGTAAAATTCTAATGTAAAGGCTGATTCTTTAGGGAGCCTTGTTAATGATATTAGGTGCTTTGCATGGTAGATGAGAGCACAAAAAGAGATGTGATGAGGAATGTAGTTTGTAAAGAGGGTGTGAAGTAACAATTTTGTGATTTTTCTTGATGAAATTAAGATAGAAATCAGAAATGAGATGAGGCAATGAGAATGAGGAAGATGACAATAGGGACAATGGAATGGCAAGGTGAGAAAGATGAATGTTGGTAGCGAGAGATCGATGTGTGAAAAATGACATGTGAGATTTTGCAATGAATGAATGACAAAAATGGTATTATATAAAAAAGAAATTTTTTCTACACTATTTATGAAGATGATCACAAAGAAGAAATCAATCTGAATCTCTCGCACAAACCTTGCTATAATGCCCATCCTAGGCAGGGCGATGCTAAACTCACTCTAATCGCAATCTTCCACTCAATTTTGTCTCCACCAAAATGATGAAAATAAAAAAATGCTTAACTTAGACTTTAATCTCCTCTCTTTTTCCTTATTTAGACTAATGTTGATTGACTAATTGTCTTCATAACTAAAGGGTTGACTTTGCTCTCTCTCTCTCTCTCTATAATTTGTATCCATGCTATCATGGTTACGTACCTAAGTCTGTACACCATCATAACTTATAGAATGTATAAAAATTCAAACACTTAACTTTGAAGAAGTCAAATAAGGTTATTGTCATGATATAAGCAATACAGAGAAATGATGCATGATAGGACGTAGTCATATTTATACCCAATTAGCACTAAATATATATACATTGATTATATGAATGTAATAATATAATTAATGCAAAAATCTCGTAAAAACTTATTGATTTGCACCATATTAGCAAGAACTATGTATTAAAATCTGTTCATAATGACAGGAAATGAATGCAGAAATGTTCATAACGCCGACCATCCGTCGGCAACTGGGGTCTAGCCAAACCCCAGAGGAGAACAAGCCCATTGCACCCAAGAACAATTGACCATTTTGTAGGCCCAAGCCCAGCAGCCCAGCCCACCTCGAGAGCATGACGCCAAAAAAGGAGCCCCACTGCCGAATACTGACTACTGACCCGGATCGCAATAAATAGGTGGGGTCGGAGGGGCGAAGGAAGACACTCCACTTCTCGCAGATGTCGGGGAGCAGACGAAGCGGCGGGAGGACCAACCTCGCCTCTTGCGTGGCAGCCACCGCCTTCCTCATCCTCGCGGCGGTTATCCTCTTAACCGCGATCTTCCTCGTTTTCCACCCAAAGCAGCCGCGCATCGTGGTGAACAAATTCCAGGTCCCGAGCTTCACGGAGCAAAACGGCACCGTGAATTTCACCTTCACCCAGCTCGCCGCCGTCACGAACCCAAACCGCGCGGCCTTCTCCCACTATGACAGCACTCTGCGGCTCGTATACGAGGGGACCCAGGTCGGGTTCATGTTCATCCCGGCAGGGAAGATCGACGGCGGGGGCACGCAGTACGTGGCGGCATCCTTCGCCATCGGATCTTTTTCTTTGAGGCAAAATCCGGCCAGCTTGGTGATGGAGTGGAGGATGAATATGAGGGGGAACGTTCGGGTTTTGAGGTTTCTCAATCACCGGGTTGACGCCGTGGCGACGTGCTTGGTCGGGGTTTCTTCCGGCGATGGATCCGTACTTGGATTTCGCTGCTGATATCTCTTCTCGCAGAGATCGCGTTATCCTTGAAAATGCACTGCCAGATTGATTTTTGTTCGGAGAAAAATGCGTTTGTACGCTTGAAATCAACCTAATCCGGTTTTTTAATTCGTCAGAAAGGCTAATTTTTTCGTCAAAATAGGATGACGTCACTGAGACATGAACACTTGCACTGAGCCCATTCAGGCAAAATTTATTTATGTTTCACAAAAAAAGCATTTACATTAATTAAATCTAGTTGATTCCAGTTATCTTTAATTCATTTCAGTATTTTCCGATAACAGGATGACGTCATAAAACACAATTTTCAGTGAACCCATTTGCATAGGAAACTGATTTTTTTTTTGTTCACAGAAAACTGCATTTATATACTAATAAACCAAATTCCAGTTTTTGAATTTTGGGATAATTATTTCGCACTTTTCCAAAAAATTGGACTACGTGAGTGACGAGTAAAACCAAGCCCATTAGCCATTTATCAAGCCCATTAAGTAGGACCCTAAGTTGGCAGTCTCTCGGCTTTGAGTCCCCCAAAAGATATTGAATTAACAATAAATCGATCGAGAGGCACGAGCGGAAGCTCGCTCTTATTTTTGGCAGAGAGCCTGTAAAAATAAGAAATTACAAATAAACCCCAGATTTATACTATTCGGTCAAGCCGGCGAGAAATGCAACGCCAGTGGAGGGCAACCAAGAAGAACCATGAATAAACTTACCGACGGTGAACCTATCAGCCTCCCCTTCCAAAGTAATCACCCTAAATCCGGGCCATTTGACCCTTTTGCCCACACCAGCGCCAGGGCCGTAGTTCATGTATTCGCCGTAATAAACGCTATCCAGGGCAAAATCTCCATTCCACTCGAGCCATCCATCGGAATTCACATGCCCATCAATGTACGACAGCATGAACACAGTCCTCGAATAGGGTTTCCAGGGGCGACCGAGGTATGTTATTCCGGCGAAACTCCGGGAAAGCTCCGTGGAGGGAAGAATCCGACAGTCATGGATAGAGAAGCCCGTGTTCTGGTTCGGGTCTTTACGTCCCTGCGCGGTAATCGTGTTCCTCTGGTTCGGGAGGGGTTTCCGGGCGTAAATAGAGCAGTTTTGGAGCACCGCAGCCGCGTTACCGAAGATAAAGTCAACGGTACCGTGGATGTTGCAGTTGCGGTAGAATTGGCGGAGAGAGTGGGCGTAGAGAGTGTCTTGATAGCCGAGGATATCGCAGCGGTAAATAACGGATCGATCGGCGCCGATGCGTAGCGCTACGGACTGGTGTTTCTCCGGCCCGGCAGTGTTCTCGAAGCTCAAGTCGCGGGCTAGAAAACCTTCTCCATTCGCCGCTGCAGAAGAAAGAAAAAAGTCAACGTCACCATTTTAAAGAAAGCAGTGGTTTCTTTTCTTGCACCGAAAGTAGCCGTGTGGTAAGTAGTCAGGTGATTGAAGACGCTGAGATTGCTGGAGACGATCGTTTTTCCCTTGCCGTCGCCGATGATCATGAGATTCGTCTTCTTCCTCCCCACTTTGACGTTCTCCTCGTATCTTTCACGAGCGCCAGTCAAAGTCAGATAGAGATAGAAGAGAGATAAAAAGACGTAAGGTCACCTCCCAGACTTGACGTAGATGATGATGCGACGAGAACTGAGCTCCGGAGCAGCCTTCACGGCCTGCTGAATACTCGTATACCCGCCAGTTCCGTCCTTGGCGACGATAAAATCCGCCTGCAAATCCTCTAAAGATAGCTCCAGCAAGCTCCGGTCCTTCCTATTCACCCACGAGGGAAATACGTGAGTATCGCCGGTGACCATCAGCTTCCTCCGCCGCCGGTTCTGAATGGGTATCTCAAAGAAGTCGTCTTCCTTGCTGGTTAAACCCGAGAAAATAGCGAGACTGTTGCTTGCCATCTCTGCCAGATCCTTGAAGAATTCCGTCATCTGGGTCTTCAGTGGACCCGGTTCAACGGTATCTAGCCCCTCGGAACAGGTGTCGTGATTGGTCAGCGCGGCGCTGAGCCAGGTCTGGACGGAAGCGGCGGTGTTGCCGGCGGCAAGGGAGCGGCGAAGATGGTCGGCAGCACCGTCAAGCAGCTCGAGGCAGTCGTCGTAGGCGGCGCGAGAGAGGGTGTCCATTTGGACGTTGGAGATGGCCGCGGCGCGGTAGATAGCGCGGCTGAGGTGGTGCAGAGTGAGGTTGAGGGAGATGCGTACGAGCTCACTCTGAGAGGAGCGCGCTGCGCCGGGAAAGTGGAGAAAGGAAGTGAGGCAGAGAGATGGGTAGAGAGTCATGGCGCAGGTTTTGGAGATGGCTTCACTGGGCTTGGGGAGCTGAGTGTAGCTGTGGGAGTGTCGGGGAATAGAGAGGACGATTATAGCGGCAGCGGCCGCGATGAGGACGGCGGCGAGGAAGAGAAAGAGAAGGAAGTGGCGGCGGAGTGCCGGTTGGGGAGATGGATCATAGTCCATCGTTCTCGGAGTCGAGCCAGTTTGCTGTGATGGAGGAGGCGGAAGGAGAAGATATACATGTTACGAAGTAGTGAAGTGCGATCAGCTAGTGAGTGAGAGAGTCGGTGGGGGGGACGCGGACTGATTTAAGTGGGCTGAGCTGGACTGTGACGTAAGAACCTCCCGAAGAGTGCACGCAAGCGGCGCTGCATTAAGAAACAAGAGACCTAGCAGTGAAGCGCGCGCGCGCGCGCGAAAGAGATGGGGTCACTGAAGAGTAAATAGCCGGATCTATCCCAACCTTTTTAAACTTTCCCTAATCTATCCCAACCTTTTTTTTAGCCCCCATTGTGTCCACGTCAGCCGCCTCCTTCCATGTCAGCTGCCTCCCTCCCTCCCTCCCTCCCTCTCTCTCCCGCCTCCCTCTCTCTCCCTCCCTCCCTCCCTCTCTCTCCCGCCTCCGTCTCTCTCCCTCCCTCCCTCTCTCTCCCGGCCTCCCTCTCTCCCTCTCTCTCCCTCCCTCCCTCCCTCTCTCTCCCGCCTCCGTCTCTCTCCCTCCCTCCCTCTCTCTCCCGGCCTCCCTCTCCCGCCTCCCTCTCTCTCCCTCCCTCCCTCCCTCCCTCCCTCTCTCTCCCGCCTCCGTCTCTCTCCCTCCCTCCCTCCCTCTCTCTCTCTCTCTCCCACCTCCGTCTCTCTCCCTCCTCCCTCTCTCTCCCGGCCTCCCTCTCTCCCTCTCTCTCTCTCCCTCCCTCTCTCTCCCGGCCTCCCTCTCTCCCTCTCTCTCCCTCCCTTCCTCTCTCTCCCGGCCTCCCTCCCTCCCCCCTCTCTCCCGGCCTCCCTCTCTCCCTCTCTCTCCCTCCCTTCCTCTCTCTCCCGGCCTCCCTCCCTCCCCCCTCTCTCCCGGCCTCCCTCTCTCCCTCTCTCTCCTCCTCCCTCTCTCTCCGGCCTCCCTCCCTCCCTCCCTCTCTCTCCCGGTCTCCCTCCCTCGCTCGCTCCGGCGTCCCGCCCTCCCTCCTCCCTCCCTCTCTCTCTCCCTCCCTCCCTCTCTCTCTTCGTATGACTGCATGCAGCCTCGCCTACGCGCCGTTGATCGACAATCACTCGGTCGATCCCGAGGAAATCGCGCTTCAGACGAAGAAGCTGTCCGGCGTTTTGGATGTGTACGAGAAGAGACTGGCGTCTTTGAGATACTTGGCTGGAGAGAGAGGGAGGGAAGGAGGGAGGGAGAGAGAGGGAGGCCGGGAGAGAGAGGGAGGGAGGGAGAGAGACGGAGGCGGGAGAGAGAGGGAGGGAGGGAGGGAGAGAGACGGAGGCGGGAGAGAGAGGGAGAGAGGGAGGGAGAGAGAGGGAGAGAGGGAGGCCGGGAGAGAGAGGGAGGGAGGGAGAGAGACGGAGGCGGGAGAGAGAGGGAGGGAGGGAGGGAGAGAGAGGGAGGCGGGAGAGAGAGGGAGGGAGGGAGGGAGGGAGGCGGCTGACGTGGACACAATGGGGGCGCCAGCTGGACTTAATTTAAGTCCATGTCAGCGGCTGGGATAGATTGAGGAAAGAGAAAAAAGGTTGGGATAGATCCGGCTAAAAAAAAAGGTTGGAATAGATTAGGGAAAGTTTAAAAAGGTTGGGATAGATCCGGCTATTTACTCGTCACTGAAAGACCCAGGAAGTCTTCATCATTGGGCTGGAATTTTGGAAAAGATTTGGAGGCCGACACACGGAAACTCAAGGGAAAGGAGTGGACAGTGGGACGCTGGGCGGTCGCAATTTCCATTTTAGTCCCTTCTAAGCGCAAAATTGTAGATAAATTCACCTTTACAGGGTCACTTGCAACTCACAAGGACCGTCTTTATAACTTAACGAGCTTGAGCCTTGACTAGGGTGGCCGACCACGCTTCATCTCCTTGCTGCCGCTGTCGTGCGCGTGTCCAAAAAAAGGAAGATAGATAGAGTTAGACGGAGAGAATTTCACACGAGGGAAAGCGATCGAATGCGGCCACGTGGCCCTTCCGATCTCCTCACCAGTATTTACGAATGGAATCTGGTGTTAGAGTACGGGATCAGAATATATTCGTTCTTTCTATTGATACTCTCGTTAAGTGTAACATTAATTTTAACGGTCCCCTTTTTAATTCATCAAAGCTGGACGATTTATTAACGACGTCACCAGAGAGTAGTCAAACACGATGGGCTGAGGACCCTGAAAGTCAAACAGCATGGGGTCTCGGACAGTAGGGTAGCAAGTGACGACAGCAGTAGTCAATAGGCGTCGGTGCTGTTAATATTCCTACCTAGGAGGAGCTATTGGGCCCGCTCTTCTGCCTAACCGGATGGAAGTCCAATAAATTTAGTAAAATTAGGTACGGAAGTCGAAGCAACAAAAGAGCATGTGTTTGGAGAGACAAATGGGGTTGGGGGGGAGCAGCATATAAACAAGGCGAACAAGGAAAAAATGAATAAATAGAGGCCCTTAAAGTCGAAATTGGGAATATATGGTGTAAATCAACCTTCAATATTAGTTCATTTGGACCAGGCCACTGCGTCAATATCTGATTGGGCGCTCCTGTACAACTCCAGCCTCTTCCCCAGCGAGATCCGCCGCTCCATGATCGCCGGATCCTCATCCACAGTGACGACAGTTGCTTCAGCTGCACCCATTGGCAAAAATCCACATTTCATCTCACAAACACTTGCGCACATTTATGTACATTGCACATATAGCTAGCTAAGTAGAAAAATGAGAGATAAGGATATAAAATCGATCAACAAATGGATAGAGAAAGAGAGGAGCAACGATACGAATAGAAGATAGATAGAGATTGTGAGACAGGCAGCCACAGAGGGGAGAGAGAAAAATATGATCAGATTGGATGTAGGTTTAATCAATGGAGTAGGTGATATCATGATATGGATGAACTGCTAGAAAATACTGTGCGTGTGAGAGACAGAGAGAGAGGTTGACATGAACAGTATTTATACATATAAAAAGATATCGTAAGAGAAAGATATGAACAGTAGGAGAGATTGACAGATAGAAAAGGTTGACATGGATATACAAATGGAGAGAGAGAGAGAGATGTCTATATATGTTCCCAACTATCAATCTTTTGCTGATAAATAGAGCAGGAAATATGGATGGGCAGGAAGAGATGGGGGGAAGCGGGGGAGAGAGAGATACCTCCTTCTTTCCAAGTTCGGTTAAAAAGTGGTCAAGGAGGCTGCGCTTTGCCTCCCGGACCTGGCAGTAGACAACAGACTTGGGAATGGAGTTTCGAAGCGTTGCGCAGACCATATTAACATAGGAGAGAACAGTAGAACCTGTAATTGGAGAACAGTGCAGCTTCAGAGGTTAAATATATCAGACAAAAAGATGCAATCCCTAAGTTTTGATTTACTAAATAAGAAAATATTGATAGGTTGACCTATTCTTCGCAGGTAGGAGTCGTTGTAGCGGTCAAAGATTGAGTGGGTGGGGTTTCCACCCTTCTCTACATCCTGAGGGAGCTTTCGAAAGAAGTCAACAGTCAGGTAGCTGCACTCCATGTCCACCAGCTTCAAAGCAGCCTTCTTGCTCTCTTCCCTCATCCTCTCCAGTGAGTCTGCAGCTGCATTCCCCACCTCCACTCTCAGTGTTGGATACTGCTTCAGCTCCTGTATAGACCCGAAAAGATTAAACAAAAGACAATTAATTTAACATAAAGGGTAAGAAATTTCTTTTGCATTATACAAAAATGTTATTTCCCTAGAGAGAAGATGTGATTACGGAGGTTTCATTTGCGGCCTTGTGAACCAGATCCTTCAAAATGGAGTGAACCTGAAGAGGCAAAAAGACCATTTGCATTAAGAGAGGCACCAACTTTTTGGCTACATGATAATATAAAAGTCAAAAAGCTCAAAGAAGGAGACTTACAGCATCAACAGCAGCCTCGGCAGGGCCACGGATGCTGACAAGGGAAGATTCAATAAGGCGACGATAACCCTGTTCTGGGGCTATCAAATGGGGCTGATAGCCATCGGCCTCAGTTATGAGCTTCCTCACATTCTCCATAGAAAGCTGCTTGTCGAATTGCAGTCTCTTAAGAGCCATCGGAAGTTGATTGTCAAAAACGTTGTAAACCTTGTCACCACCAGAACGCCTGCACACAGAATCTTTACAAATCAAGGGGTTGACATTTTGTAATAATGTCAGTCTCATGTCTTCATGATTAGTTGATAACATTTATGAAAGCCCAATAGGGCCCAACACTATATATCGCCTATCCCTATCTAGGGCCTCCTCATGTAATCCAAATGCACTCTGGTGACTCTTATCATTCTGTAGTCCCATCTTTCCACAACATTAACAGATGATGCTATATAAGGAAAACATAAAATCATTAGTTTTAGTCAGTGAAGTGTTTGACCCAAGTGTGTGTATCAGGATTCCCATGGAAGAGATTTCCGTGAGGATACTTACACGCCATCCAAATGTTCTTTGAAGTTTTGTTCGAAGATACGACAAATCTCCACGATCATGTAAAGTTTTCCCTGCATCCATAATAAAAAATATAATCAAGTTTATTATCATCATCATGGTTGTGTGACGACATGAGTGAGGAAGGTCCCATATGGAACACATATGGGAGAGATATCCATGAAAGAATATGAGATGATAGGGATATCCACATATGAGTCCTCCAAATTAACACTATCAATAATTTTTCACACAAGAGCGATTTATATTGACTTGATTATAATTATGATACAGTTGCACTAAAGAAATTTTATTATAAAGAAATGAGGCTTACCCCAGCATCTGTTGCTACGGGCTTTCCAAGACGACTGAGTTCAATTTCCAGTTCATTGATAGTTTTACTGATGAGTGACTGAAGACTTGGTATCCTTGACTTGATAACAGTTTCCAGATGCTTCAGAAGAAACAAGTTAACCATAAATTCGTCACTACAACAAAGAGGAAAATATCAAGAAAAAAATATGGGTTCAATCAACACCTTGGAGAGCATCTTCGCCAAGTGCTCAGAGCCCATTCGACTGGCAAGGTGTTTGTATTCAGGGGTAGAAGCAAAATAATCACGCTCTCTGCGACGAGCAGCTATCATATCTACATTCTTGTTGATATCAGCCTGAGAGCGGTTAACAACACCGATCCATGGGTACTGGAGTCGGTATGATTTCCCTTCCAGTATCTATGAATGGATAGTGCGAGGGAAGATATATGTTAGTCATTCAAAGGATTTCATAGAGTCGGTGAGAAGAAACATTCAAAGGATTTCCCTTCTCTAATGCTTCAGCATTAGAGAACCAATACTTACATCAGCTGCGTCAGTACCCTTGTCCATGAGATCAATCTTTGTCAGAACACCAAATGTCCTCTCCCCTACAGAAAATTAGATCCAAGCTTTTATCTTTTTGAAATGAATACAGATCATAACTCAATGGGGAGACATTGTACAATGTCTTGAAATGAATACAGATCTTTTTGAAATGTATTTTGAAAATAATGAGTCTTCAAACTTTTCCCCAAAAAACAAGACATTGTACAAATACAGATCATGACTCAACAGGGCCACATACCTCTACAAATTTCTACCAATTTTCAAAAGAGTTATATTGATAGATGAACATAGACAGTTTTTTTAATAACTATGACTTATCGAGAACTCAGTTTTCCTTTTTCAGTTTCTTAGAGAATTCACATGCATTTTATGGAGGGATGTCATTTCTGACAAAATATAAGGAGAATCAGAAGAAACCTTCCGAAATGAGTGCTATTCATTCCAAATTTTGACTATTTTTTTACTAAGAGCTGCAGAAAGTTCACCAAGTTATAGAGATTTTTTCATTAAAACAAAACCTTTTTCAACTAATTTTCTTCACCATAGATAGCCAGGTGAACAGGACATCAGACCTAGCGATTTTTCCCTTTTATCTTATACTTCTATGATGAAAGTGACGACTCACAGGAGTAGGTACAAGTTTCGGAATAAGCATCATTTCTCACAAATGAATTTCCAAAAGTACATGAAAATGGTGTAGAATTCCTCAGTTTGTCTTTCATTAATTGCCAATGCAAATAGAGTCCTTAATAGAGGAAGAGGTGGGTAAGTTTCTATTTCAAATAGCTTCAATGAGTCATGAAATAACCTGATATTCTTTATCGTGATTTATTGACAATAAGTATACCATTTCAAACTTAGATGCAAAATATTACAATCCCCACTATTTTTATATAATAACACCAGCAATAACAAGATGAGAAAGCCAATGAATTGAACCTTTAGGATCGACTTCACGGGAGATCTTAATAGCATCTGAGGTAGCAAGATCTTGGTTGGCGGGTGAAATTGCAAGAATAATACAATTTGGCTGCTTGCAAAAAGGAGAAAAAATAAATATATGAAAAATAATAAACATTACTTGACATTAATGAAACTAGGGATCATAAAAGCATTGAGTTTTTTGCTTAAATGAAAGTAAACAAAATTATGTTACATCAGCAAAATTTAAAAGTTCATAGAAGCAAGATCAGAATCTGCGTTAATTAACGAGATCAGAATCTGAAAAAAAACTCTTTGAGTATAAACCATTATATAAAACATAGATGAGTTATAAAAAAGCTTAATTTATAGCTCTCTATCCACCAAAATCATTTGGCTAGTGATTAAACTCATTTTGAAAAGGAAACCTCAGTATAAAATTTTATGTACGACAGAATATAAAACACATCCTCAAATGATGAAGGTATCAGTCACAGACCTCTGTTGAGTCAGATGTTTTATATTGATCATATTAAGTCCGATGAGACCAATCAAGAAAAATATAGTCTTTGATTTTAAAAATAAAGTACAAGAAAAATCAACCCCTAAGGTTGGCCAAAATGCATTTTAAAAATAGTAGACCAATATAGGACCATAGTAGTACAAAGAATCCAGTAAGTGGTGATTGCTGAAAAGCAGGCAGCAAGAGGAGCAAGATCGAGTTCTATTATATTAACTGGGAACTAGCTAATAAAATCAAAGATTGTCCTCTGTATCCACATATTCATCAATTGATCTTCCTTCCAGTCTTTATCCAGTGAACAACATGGCCAAAACTGATATTAACTCGTTTTTCCATACTTCCTGAGAGATCTACATAGTGTGACAACTCCCTCACACGCTAAGAAAAGGAAAAAGGTAGAAAGAGAAATGCAGGAGAGGGGAAGGATGTGACATAGACAGAAGAGAGATGGAGCTGATATTGATATTGGTAGTCTCAGAGAACTCCTGACGGATAGATAGAGAGACATAGAAGGGGAGGGAGAGGACGATGTAAAGAGAGAGAGAGAGAGAAAAGAAACAAAATGACAGCCAGATAAACAGACATGTGGAGTGAATGCAATCCTCCTCCTTCATCCTCTCCTCCCTTTGTCCTCCCTCACATACAGCTAATAACACATGACTGTTCTTCAGTAAAGGAAAGAGAGTATTTTTTTCAGATAGCACCACCAATAGAGGAAACAGGAGATATCGATCACTTACCTTTTCAATAAAAGATCGAACCATATTTTCTATATCTTGAACAATGCTATCCGGCTGTCCCTCTGAAGAGAAGTAAAGAGTTAAAAAAAAATTAGACAAGAAGGCTTCTGGCTGAAGAACATACCAACTGCAACCTTTGTAAGCCCAGGAAGATCAATAAGCGTCAAATTTACCACTGTTGAGATAAAAGAATCTAAGTTAGCTCATAAACCTTGGGTGGACAAAGAATTCAAAGATGGTGATCAATAACGTAAAGATAATTAGCATAATGCAAAACTTAAGAGGCTGAACTAAAAATCAATCTCAATCCAAAACATTTGACAATAACCTCCTCACCTGTATCCATTTTCCACCACAATATCTAGGTCGGCAATGATAGAAATTACAACAATATACTAAAGCCAAATCCCGAATGACGCACCATTGGGGGAGTATATACTAAGATGGATTGGTACTGGAGAGATCTGCTTGGACCGGCCAGTCTCACGATCAGTTTCATCAGCAATTTCCTTCCTCACTAGGGCTGCATGAATTAAAAAAAAGGCAGATTAGTCCAAAAGATAGCAGATGCAAATTGAGCTTTTTTTTTCTCTATTTAAAGATAATTCTTACAAAAATCAGTGAATCGTTTTCTAGGAAGGTGAAGAAACTCAGCGTACTCTCTCGCTTCGTCAATCTTGTGAAGCTGCAAGACTAAGGGACGACGGGTGACAATTCCTGTGAATCAAAGGCCAATTAAATTTCAAACATGAGTCACCAATCGGCAGAAGAATAGTATAAGATTTAATAAAGACATTAAACTAGACCCACCAGATCCCCGAGGCAAGAAATCCTTTCCGACAACACTCTCCAGAACTGATGATTTGCCAGAGCTCTGTTTAAAACAGAAAAAGAAAAAGAAAGCATAAGAGAAGAGGAACTCTTATCTTATTAATCCATTAGAACGTGATAAATGAAAATAATAAAATTCATAATCCATCAAGGTGATAAGAAATTATATATTATGGATGAAAATATCAGAGAGTTAATTCCATGGTGTAATGGACCAAGCCATTTGCATAAGAACGTGAAATTCACGGTGAAATTTATTCTAGCCAACGGTCCAAAGAAACCAAAGAAGTTTATTTTAGTTCCTTTAAGGTCGTTTAAATGCAGGAAATAAAAAAACCGACAGGTAATGTTACGCTCCTCGTAATTCTTTTACATATCACCGGATAAGGCACCATAGATATTTGGTAGTGCTTTTCATACACGTCAACTCGATCTGGGCTAGGAAGATTCAATACCCCTACATCAACAACATGCATCTCTTCTCTACAAAAGTTTCTTTCACGAATACTCAATTGGTTAAAGGGATCCATCCTTGACCCCGAAGAGAGATCTAGGACACAAAACAGATATCAGAAGAACAAATCGAGAAAACTAAGGATCTAATCTCGACGATCATATCGGTTCACCCACCAGAAAAGCTCGGATAAGGAACCGATTCAGATTTCTCCCATCACAAGAAAACCAATTAATGTTCGAAAGATAAATTGTTGATGAACGATAAAGGATTTTCCCGAGAATTAGAGATCCAGGCAAACTAGATCGAAATTGCAATTAATCGCTGAAAAGTCAACATTTGTTCAGCGACCAAAACGTACAAGCAGCAAGAGGCGGCGTAGATCTGAGCGGAAAACAATGAACAAATAGAAGATCTGCCGGTGCAAATCCGGAAACCTACTTGGCCTCCGACCACCGCAATAGCGGGCAGCGAGTCCCACAGAGTTGGGAGAGAGCTCTCCTCGCCATGGTCACCCAAAGCAGTACACGCCCGCTGGATCTTGTTCACCAGGGATATCAAATTCTCCATGGCCCTCTTCTTCCTTTTCTTCCCCTCTCCCTTCCGTCACCTGAGAGGAACGAGGAACAGGCGCCAAGAACAGAGCGGAAAGGTCTTTCAGCCAAGGGGTCTCGCGATCCGCCAGGGCCAGGGAAAGGAAGAGGTGAGGGTCAGGAAAAACCGAAAATGCCGCGGGAGAGACTAGAGAAAGAGAGATGCAGTAATTTTGCATAGATGTCGTCAAAAGCTGTTTAAATTAACTTTGATTGCTTTTTATATCTCGGCCGTCCGATCAGAGAGGACCTACAAAAATAGACCGGAGACCGGACTAGTCCAGTCGGTGGATGACAGATACTCTCCTCCTTGCGCACCCTGACGACGGTGGGTTGACTTCTGAAGCCGAGCATAGATGAAGAAGAAGAATGAGATAGAAAATTATCAGTGAGAATAATTAGTAAGTGATTGAAACTATCATTACCGAAGAAATTTAATAAGATATCTTCAGCTTGTGACCGCTTCTTCAAGTTCATTGCGGCCAATACATTGGTCTGACGAAAACTGTCCGTCCTGTCTGCCGCAATACGTCGATTTTGCTCGAGCCCACTCAAGTCTCGGAATGACTCACCCACCGACCCGTTCAATCATACACTTCCCAGAACGACAGCAGATTGGCGTTTGTCTCCAACGAACGATCTTTTTCCGTGTGAGGGGCCACTCGCTCTGTACCTCGCACAAAGAGAGAGGCTTAGCGCAGGCTCTGTTAAGTTACATAATGTAGCTTGAGAGATCGAATTACACGTGTCAATTCCGGAGTTGTTGATGCCCATCTTGTTTTCAGTTTCTAACAGGTCCCTTTCGATGAATACTTCTAAAAGATTCGAGATTTTTGAGAATCTGGCAAAGGTTCCTGAGAAGATTGCAAGAAAAATTTGTGGTGAATTAGCTGTTTGTTCTATAGTTCAGAACTGTTTTTTTCTGCATTCACGTTAAAAAAACTCGTGAGAAAAAGACCGATCAGAGGGAGCTGCAATTATTCTAATCAGAAGAGACTGCTTCAAAGTAGGACAACAGCTGCTCGAAAATTGCAGGGTAGCAGTCTTGAAGTGAAGCGCACCTCTTATAACCGATGCGTTCATTGTAGACAGGTGAAGAATGAAGACAGTGAACGATATACGGTGAGAATTCCCAAGAAACAGAGCGAAGGGATTCGGAGGGACATGGATAGAGAATTATTCAAGTATAAGGAAACATCTGGAAGAGAAATAATATTGTTCTTGAACTTTTACATTTTAACCTCCAAAGAACCTAACCAGGCACCTCGATACTGCTACCAATACTTCTGAGATTTCAAAATACATGGATATTGAGTGAATATTTCACAGCTGGTACTTACGAGAATATTTCAATGAGTTGATCTCAGAATTGAAAACAAATATAAGAGAAAAAAATGGAACATATGGATCTTGATTTGGAGACAGAAAGAAACTGCTACTTGCATGCACTGCAGAACGATTCACCAGCATAAGAGAAATACAATTCCGCAGCGTCGCATTTATGTTTGGATGAACCGAATGACTCTCAAAGAAAACTTTGACTTCTCAAGTAGCTGAGCATCTACTAGACCACAGCACGCAGTGGCTGATCATTATTATCTTTGGGACAAAACAAGACGAATATCTGCCACATCTAGCTGTTCCATGAACCACAAACAATTAGACAGAGCAGTAACAGCCAGCCGAGACCCAAAGATCACATAAGATGCAGACACTCTTCTTCAATATCACCGTTTATCTCAGAAATATTAAACAAACAACGTAGAAACGACGGGGAAGCGACAGATGAAAACGTCCAAATCCCGATGGCGTAAGAGCACTGAACGAACGCAAAAACAAAAAAACAGTTTACTATTTCGCTTTGGTTAATAACTTGGAGACCATTTACCCCAATAATTTAGCGACCCGGAAAAAACCGATCAAAGCTGGTGCTCGCGAAAGCTCTGCCTGCGGAACGCCGCTTCCGTTACCTCGGAAGGAAGAACTATGTCAGAAATCCCTCTCCTCGTAACCAACTTTCCCGCCAGAAAATAGGAGCAGACTCCTCATAATCCATGTGGCGACGACTGCACGTGCTGAGATGTAATACGCACGCTTCTACACAATTTCGCACACATTGTGCACCACGCATGGGGTCAACGCTTGGGTTGCACGCGTAAGTATGGTGCGGGACGGGCGTGTCCAGCTGTCACGGTCCACAAGGGAATCGAATACTACATTATTCCAAAAACCAAATGTAAGCCTCTCAAGGTCACTATTTCGACTGCGACAGGCGCCCCTGATCAATTCGCAATTTTACAGTGTCGTCTCCGACAATTCCCCGCCATTCGCTCGGGGGTAACTCCTCCTGCCATTTCTGCCATCACAGATAAGAAATTCAGAACCCGAGAGAGTAGTGTGTGCTGATCCCAAGAACAAATCCCAAGAAAGAAATCATAATTTAATGATAGGATGCTCGTCACGAACCATCAAAACCTCGATGTTCGAAAGTCTTCGTCTGATTGCACGAAGGATCGAGGAGGACTGATTCTTCAACTTAGTAGACGACGGCCGAAGATGGCTGCAGATTGTCTGTGTGCGACCTCGACCTCTGTGTTGGAGTAATCAATCGAACAAGTTGAAATAATTTCTCTAATTTCTCCGGCGGAATCTCTATCGCCTCTATTTCTCTGCTTTTCCTTTGTCTTTCTGCCCCTACAGCATTTTGTCTCATTCCTCGGCGGCAAGTTTTTACCTTCGTACTTCAATCTGCCAATAGATAGGAGCACATGCCGTAAACCCCGATTTGTAATAACTTTCTGACTGGCGGGAGCGAGAAGAAAGGAGAACTCGCCATGCTGGGATTCCCTTAGCCCTTCCTTCCTACGGGGCCCTTGTCGCATCTCTCTGTCGCTGTTTCTCTCTCTCTCTCCCCCTCCTTCATCTTCCTCTAGCCATTCGCTTCCTCCGCAACTTCCGTCTTCTCTTCTTCTCCTCCTACTCGTCTTCTTTGGAGATGTACGACAGCTGCTTCCTCCTCCAGAGCAATGCCTGGGCTTCGGATTACGTAAGTCTGGTCTATCTGTGACTGCAAATTACTGTTTTTTCGGAGCTGATTAGGGTTTTCCTCAGAGAACTACGACGGAGTACGATTTGGGCGACGACGGAGGCGTTTTCTCCGTGTCCGAGCTTCTCCCGGCGGAGAACCCGATCATAGAGCTCGATTCCGCTGTTTTTTCTTTATCCGGCGATACGATAAAGATCTCGGATATCAGTTCAATTTCAGATGATCAGCTCCTGGACGATGTTTTCGGCGATTGCGAGGATCTTCTGAAAGATACTCGAGTGGAAGACGCTTTTCCGGAGCTCTCGGAAACCGTTACTCCTTCCATGAGTGTTACTGCCGCCGATGAAGAGCAGAAGGCTGAGCTGAAGGTCGAAGAAGATATATCGCAAACCGAAAAAGTGGCAGTGGAGGCATCTCTGCAGAAGAGCGTGAGCTCCGGCTCTTTGACTTCCATGGATTGTGTCAACGGAGGCGAAACGCGAACAAGCCCTAGATTTCTTGGTATGCCGGGGATGGATCTTGGGGCTGTTTTCGGGATGAGGAGAGCGTACAGTGAAGGCGATATTCAGGTCGGAAAATGGCTGTTAATTTTTATTCCTCTGATTTTTATAATCCCGAAAATTTGTGATTTGGTGAATCTTTTGACAGACTCTGATGAACCACTTGAATATGAGCCTAGTTCACTCTTCCTTTGAGCGGCTGATTCCCCTGGGCGACCCCAAGCTGGAAGATCGCATGCAGAAGCTCTCTAGGTACAGGAAGAAGAAGACCAAGAGGAACTTTGACAGAAAAATCAAGGTAATTTCAGACAGTTTTTAACTCGTTGATCCAACCCATTCATGATTTCAAGTCGACAAACCTACTCCATCAGAGATTGTCACATTTCTCGAACACATGATTTCTTAAATCAGGCCATGAATTTTCTTGATCGAGTTTTCACATGGAGTTTAATGCTGCCCTGCAGTACGCTGCCGGAAGGCTCTCGCTGATAGTCAACCAAGGATCCGGGGAAGATTCGCGAAGACTGAAGAGGGAGAGATGGGTAATCATCAAACCACCTCTATCTAGATGTAGATGAAATCCATCAATTGATGCGATGTAGACTACCCTGCACTGTTTGCAGGGTCTTCTGTATTTCCATGTAGTGAAATCAGAACTGGTTTCTATTAATATGTATAGAATACATGCAGATTAGAAAAGAGCCAATAAAATTCCCTGATTCGCATCACATTTACTGGTTCGGCGTCAAATGTTCAGAATTTCCTTCTGATCCACCTTCCAGCCTCTGACATCTCTATCCAATGATCACAAAAATCTTAGAGAGAGAGAGAGAGAGAGGCAGCGGATGCATCAGCGACTCCATGAACCATTTCTCTGCGTCTTCGGAGGAAGAGTGGGCTCCTGGTCGTATCATCTATGTGGCATGCTCGGCTCATCACTTTCCTAAATTATGTTTCTAAAATTACACTATGTTTAGAAACGAATGCCAGGAGTATCGTGTATTCCATTTGTAAAAAAACCTCGGGAATTTCGTAATTGCGTATTAAAAAGCCTCGGTGAAGAAAAACATACCACCCCACGATAACAGCAAGAAAAAGAAAACTCCGCTGGTTTCGGGCTTCGATTTCTGCTGGTTGCTGGCAATCGAACCTGAAAAAGAAAACTCATGATTTTTCCTTTCTTGGATTTTTCTTTTGTAGAAAAAAAAAATTCGATAATTATGACCGTCCTCACCATCGCCGACGCCGATGCTCTGGATTTGGACAAACGCATCAATCAGGGTGAAATCAATTTGGGAAGGAATGGAAAAAAGCTTGAAATGCTTTAAAACGTTTCATCTGTCCTCGAGTTTTCAATGATTAGATCCCAGATTTTCCTTCATAACTGCGAACGACGACGAAAATTAAGCCCATTTTTAACTGTAAAAGGAAGGAAATGAATTGACAAGATTTTTTGGCAGGGAACGGATTGGTCAAAAATCGGATGGATAAGATGACCACGCGTAACCACCCAGCGGAAATGCGGAATAGAGAGCATCTCTCTCTACTCTCCATCCTTGAGAGATGAGTTTCTCGGCGCCGAGTTTGAAACCGACGACCGGCCACCGGTTCCTCACCGCGCCACCGCCGGCCCGCCATCGGGGCCCAAGCGCTGCCGTTCCACCGCGGCGGAGCACCGCTCCGCCCATTT
Source organism: Lemna minuta (assembly GCA_024174645.1). Taxonomy (NCBI): domain Eukaryota; kingdom Viridiplantae; phylum Streptophyta; class Magnoliopsida; order Alismatales; family Araceae; genus Lemna; species Lemna minuta. The sequence continues at coordinate 3,174,787 of CM044114.1, forward strand.
ACGCAGTCGCAGGAAAGCAAGAAAGCAGCGACGGAGACGAAGATCTCGCCGGCGGCAGAGCGGCTTTCGCGGCGCGCGGTGGTGCTGGCTGCAGTGGCGGCGGCGCTGGCTTGGGACGGTGGCCGAGAGGAGGCGGCGGCGCTGGGGGCGGAAGGGCCTCTGGTGGAGGAATTCTGGGACAACGTGAGGAGGTACGGGCTGTACGCGCTGACGGTGAGCACGGGCGCCATCTACAGCATTCTCCAGCCCTTCGTGGAGCTCATGCGCAACCCTTTCTCCGCTCTCCTCCTGCTCCTCCTCCTCGGCGGTAGCTTCTACCTCCTTTCTCAGGTCCTCACCTTCATGGTCGGCATAAACGACTTCTCCTACGATTACGCCCCCTGATAACGGTCCTGTCAATCCAACAATCAATCAAAAACCTTGCCTTTCTCTCTCTAGATTTAACTACTTGCAGTCTCTAGAAATTTCCTTCAGCGGGATGAATATATCTGTATTGTACAGTCACAGTTCTTAAACTGACATCAGTTGAGGTGATTCTCCGTTGGTGACGGAATCTAGAGCGTTATGGGAGAACTGTGAGGGGTGAATCTTGTAGATACCAGGTTTCAAACAGTTTGATGGGAAGGTCTGAGCCAGCTGTGAAAGGCTGTATAAACCAGTCCACTCGGCTAAATGGATTCCAGTACGCTTCCGCATCCAGAAAATCTACCGATTGGTACCAGGGTAAACTATAGATTTGTCTTTTGAAACAATCGATGGATTAGGATTACGCTGACCGTGTTGATTTTTCGGATTTATGGAGTGTAATCGGCATGTGGATTCCCCGAATCAGGGAGTATCGGCAACAGCAATATACGTTGATTGTTCTGGATGAATGCACGTTGATTGTTCTGGATGAATGCACGTTGATTTTCTTATGATTGAGGGTGTGCTGAATTTGCTTTGATTTCGAGAGACGACTCAAACCCAACAGATTTGATAAGCATCCTGTATATTACCGGTTCGCCTATCGTCATCCGGTACGGTATCTGCCGATACCGTCGTCCTATTGCACGTATCCAGTATCGATACCGTCATCCAGAGACTGGATGACGGGTATCGGAATAAAGGGAGTTCGGGTGCGGTACTGGATGCTTCCAGTACCGATCCGGTACCGGATGACGGTGCTGGATGACGGTATCGGGGATCGGCCCGGACGACTGTATTCTCCCGAAACCGTCTTCCATAAAATGGAGATTAGAGAATGGACTCATTTCTGGCTTTCTGGCATCCTCTCTCTCTCTCTCTCTCTCTCCCGTTGGCATTCTCTCTCTCTCACGGTCTCACCTGCAGGGCTGCGTCGGCGTTCCTTCTCCCGCTCCTGTGCCCCACTTTCTCTCCCTCAAATTTGCATTTCCCCCAAATTTAAAGGCCCGGCGGCCCCATTTCCGGCCTCAAATTTGGGGTTTGCTCCCCGTTTTCTTCCAAGCATGTAATGAACATAAAGAGCACTCGGAATTACGGGCAATGGTACAAGCAGAGGGAGATGGCTTGATCGGGTGCAGTGACAACGATTATGCTGATGATCACGTAGATAAGAAGAGCACTTTCGGGAATTGTATTCCTACTTGCTGAAAGCGTGCTAAAATGGACTTAAGCGAAAATCGTCACTCGTTGTCGTGTGAAATTGAGTACATTGGCCTTAGAACTGCAGCTCATCAAAGGAACCGCCTATCTGGCTCATTGAAGAATTGAAAAATCGATATTCAATAAGTTAGGAAGTTAGGAAGTTATTTTATTTACTTTACCATTTAGGTTAAACCGGGACTAGGGTATTGGTATCGGTTCCGATATCGATACTCCGTATCGACACCTAATCGAGTAGCCGTTAGCGGATGCTCAGATCGGATTACGTGACGAAACCGATCGGCTAGTCCAATTACCGATACCGACATTTGGATGCCTGTATCGGGTACCGTAGTATCGGGTACCGTTTAGAACCTTAACGTACCCGATACGCGTTATAGCGTTACATATACCGCATTCGATACC